>APFE030264607.1:0-114015 GCA_000404065.3 Pinus taeda | reverse complement strand
GAGTGAATTGGGTTAGTCATTATGCCAACAAGTCTAATGTGTGCTTTGTGTAGCCTTTTTGGTGAATTTGGAGACAAAATTGAAGGTTTTAATGAGCACTTGGCAGCCAAATTCGTGGGAGAACAAGGGAGAGGATTTGTAGGAAGGTTGCCCCTTCATTTATGGGCCCTTACCTCGAATTCTCCACCATCAGCTCGGAGTTCAAGGGCCACCAAATCAATTAGCACAAGGGCAGCCAAGCAAGTCAAATAGGACTGCTGTTAACTACAAGTTTTGGGCAGCCGAGTCCCTAAAGTTTAGGAGGACTGTTGGGGTCCTCAATTTGTATAAATAAGAAGGCTTAGGGCCTCATTTTGGTTAGCCATTAGTTAGTCATTTTGTATTCATTTTGTAGTCATTTTGTAGTTCGATTTTTAGGCAGTAGATTAGCTTTGCTTTCAGCACATTTTCAAGTTCTCCTTGTGGACAGTTTTTGGAATGTAACATTTCTATTGATCAATAAATATGAATCCAGCTTTGCACCAACTCTAAATCTCTCTTAGGAGGCTGTAGCTCTTGGGTTTGGGCCCATCTCAAGCACCCAGTACCTCCTTTGTTTACTTTCATGTGCCTTTGTTGCATTTTTAGAATAAAATATGTTATTTAGATTTAAATCCTGTTTTGTTATTTAGGTTGTTTCTGATGAGTAAAATAGCTTTTCATGCTCAGATTTAGTTGATAGGTTGTTAACTGAAAAAGCTTCAAGGAAAGGGCCATCAAACATCTGTGGTTTCACCTCTCCCTTAGTGGGATCAGGAGCTGTGACTAGGATGACTTTGCCGCCCACAAAAACACTGATTTTTCTTTGCCATGCAATCACTAGTGTTTGATTTTCATGTCTAGAAGTTGGTTACAAGTTCAGAATTTCATTCTCTTAGTTGCATGAGATAAAATACATGGTTTCATTGCAGGTCACACTTCTGTTCATTCTCTTTACTGGAAGATAGCATATTAGGTCAACGTAACTAGGTCTTTGAATTTACAAGTCTTTGTTGGTTCAAATTGGAAAAGCAACTTGTAGAGAACTTGTACCACTTCTTCATCTGCTTATTCTCCATTAGCACCATCCACTCCACCCTCTACTTAGAATCCTTGCCTCACGTTTGTCATTTTCTCCCAAAACCCTAATTTTTGTGCAACATTGCTTCAGTCTTCCTTGAACAAATCCCACCATCCTTGCCACTCCTCGGCTCCATTCCCCAAGTCCTGGACCTCTTCACACCCCTGTTTCACCTCCATACCCATTCCTCCATCTTTTTCCCTCCATCCATGCTCCAAAATCCCATTTTTGAATATCCTGTAGAAAAATTACAGAACATCCTGTAGAAATTCCTGAACATCTTGTAGAACCCCTGCAGACTTCCTGTAGAATCTCACGAATGAGGTTTCTTGAAGGCCAAACTCTATGAAACTCTCAGGAAGGGTGCTAGGGACCCCTTAGGACCTCTTCTAACCTTCCAGCCTCCTGCAAGCATTTTCTCTCACCGATCCACCTCTGCACAGTCAAACATAGTGAAAGCACATGCATAATAATCCTACAAAATCATTCAAAAATACACAAAAGATTTTTTCTTCAGATTTAATTATAAAAGTAGCTTAGACACATGCATTTTACCTTCCGAATTCAATGGCATCTCATTCAGTAGCTTGCATCTTCCTTCTTGCATCAGTAGGACTAGCTGGTAGAATTACGGTTTGCTAGGGTTTGCGTTTCTTTTTGGCTTTCAGTTTCTTTCCGCAAGTAGATTAGATTTCTTTGAGTTAGCTTTCATCCATGAGTTAAAAAGCTTCTTCTAAGAGCTCATAGAATTTGGCTTAAGCTTCTAGCGGACTTTTGCCATCTAACCAAGTGACAGTTGCGGAAAGAGCTAGTACTTGTGCATACAACACCATCGCTTCCAAGTTTTTTACGAACTACCAGGTTGATAAAATTAAAGAAGGGAGTCCCAAGAGTTGCCGCATTATTGCTGCAATACTGGGGCCCACCAATAAGTCATAGAGACTCATGATTTTAAAGTTAATTATTGGTGTGTGTTTCCAAGAATTGAAGAAAATGAAGACAAGCATAATCGACAATCTATCATGAAGAAGGAAGAGACATCATGGTCTCATACAACCAGGAAAGGAAAAGATTATGCACAATCAACTAGTTCAAGTGTTAAAGGTAAAGTCCAAGAATCTATTAATATAGTAAGGAAGAGGAGAATTTTTACTTATGAATATAGTTATTAGGAGGACAAAAAAAATTGTATCGGGAGACAAAATCAAGGAGATTATAACACATGTAATGAAAGGAAAAGATTGTAGGAGAATTTAAAAACTCATATATATTGCAAGGAAATTTTGAGGGAGAATTATAATTTTTGGAATAATGGTTAGCATATCTTAACATTGAGAAAAGATACACAAAGATTAAAGACATAATTAGTCCTAAACAATACTTAGAAATCCATAGTAAAGAAGAAAAATCTGAAGCATCTAGGAAGGAAAAGGAACCTTTAACTATCAAATTGACTATTTAATTACAAGTTAAAAAACCATTGTATTAAATATGAAACATGCCCAAATAATCTCAGGAGAATAAAATTTTAATTCATGTACAACAAGGAGATACAAAAAAGGAAATTTTATTTGGAGATAATATTGTAAACACAGCGTGTAACCAACAAGTCGTAGAAGATCACATATATGTAGAAAACTGTAAACATCCATATGTATTGATAGTTATTCATATAGCTAGAAGAGAGCCTATACAAGATAAAAAACAAGCTATTTCCTGGAATGATTTTTTGTTTTGTGTAGTTATAGAAAGGAAATATTTCATAGGGAAACAAGAATATTGGAAAAGGAAACTACATGCCTTGGATATTTGTGAAGGAAAATGGGAGAGAATTCTCGACGGTGAAAAAAAGACATGATAAAGGAAAATTTTAGGGAAATAAGTATAATTTCTGGTTGGATGTAGAGATGAATGATTTGCAGAGTAATATATATAAAGGAAGCAGGCCAAGAGCAGAATAAGTTCATAGAAGGAAGTTCAAGAGAAAAGTGACCAAAAGGAGTCTAAGAGGAATGGAGACATATTCAAAGTCATTAGTTGGCTTTAATATGATGAATATTGTAAGATTATGATATGGTTAATATAATATTGAATTGGTGCAAGTATGGAGCTTGCTAAAGGGAAGATAAAAGTGGAGGATAATGACATTGTTGAAGAAAATGATCATTGGTACATGATCAAAGAAGGTATAAAGTTTTTATTTTTTATTATTTTAATGAGGTTAAAGAACATAGGTTGTTTGAGTATTCATGTATCCTAAGAATTTAGATTAGAGAAATGCAATTTTCGTAGCATATTTTTAGAGAACAATATCCTCAAGGAGTTGATAACAAGAGGAGGTGTGGAGATAAAGAAATGAAAACAACCATACAATAATTGTGTGGACTTTTAAAGTTGTTAGAATACATTAATGATGTATGTCATCAAAGGACAAATTGGACATTGGATTGAATGTGTTTTGGAAGAAATTGATGAAGACTTCCAAATAGATTTATCAAGAGATGAAACAAAAGATCAACATAAAATAGTAGTTGGATGGTATTGAGTATGAGAATTAGGAGGTTGCTCAACAACAAAGTAAGGTTTAAGATACTGGAGGGTTGCAGACATTAACAATGCAACAACAGGACAAGAAAGCAATTGAAAAGAAGGAGCAAAATACTTGGAATCCAAGATGACTTCCACCAAATTATGGAAAATCATGATTAGGAGATCACGAATATTTTTTTCCTTGGGTGTCTAATATATGACCATTTTACCTCCAAAAAGAAATCACTTTGAGAAGTCTTAAGGGGTATTTATTTTACTAAGGGAGTGGGTTCCCTAATTTTTAATGTATTAGAATTTTCCTATGTTTTCTTGTTGGATTGAGTGATATTAATTTATATGTAATTAAATCTACTTTTGTTGAGTAGGTCTCAAGAGTTTGAGAGATTAGAGATATATTTTAATGATTTTTTGGATCTCAACTGTTTATAGTTTTAGAGTCATTTGGTTTAAATATATAATCCTATGGGCATTGAGGAGGATATGTAGAAAGAATGAGATAGATTTAAAGGGAATATCATAAGGGGAGTATTCCAAGCATTTCCAATGACCAAAAAAAAGCCAAATAAATGTAAATTAGGCTAGAAAGGCAAAGGGAGTTATGTAAATTTGTGCATAGTGAATGGATTAATGGAAGATAAAAAATGTATCATTTTCCATGTGGTACTGGGTGAATCTAATGTGCCTTTATGATGTTATGATGATTTATTGAGTTAATAATTATTAATAGATCTTGATAAATTCTCTATCTCTCGAAGAGAATCCTTTTGAATTGATGGTTACATGTTCAAGGTTTGGATCCATTCATCAGAGGAGGGTTGAGATTACTACCATTAAAACATTAATGTTATAGTTTTGTTGGATTACAACTGTGTCTGTTGATCAATCGACGAGGTCAACAATCCATAAAAATTGCCTGTAATTTGTAGTGCTCATGAATCAAGATCAAGATTTATTCATATCATTGTAGTAAGATTAGTAGAGGACCAATAACTATGATATGTTTCTTCTATGAATAGAATAAATCATTTAGTATTGAGATATAGTGGCGCTGATCAAATTCAACAATTTGTTTCTGTGGAGGATTGATAATTCTAGTGTATTTTAGGTAGGAAAAAGAGCAGGACTTTCAAAGGAGCAGACCCTTGGATGAAATGTTAATTTCCAACCACATTCCCATTCATTACCAAATTGAAATCTATGAAGTGATTCATTAGTGGGGATTCCTTGGTGAAAATTCATTTGAGCATGAAGGAAATGATTGAGAAGAAATGTCGTGACTGATACGTTAGTTGATGGTAAGGTAAATTTCCATTTTGATAACATTTTTTATGAATTGAATTCTCCATCTCGTGATCTCAGTCTTGGGAATTTGTGAAGGTTGCAAAGTGGCTTTATTAAAAAAAGAAGCCAAGATAGACATTTTAGCCCATGATCATAGTGCTTAGGTGTATGGGAATTAGACATAACACTTGCTGTTAAGGATGACATTCCAATAGAAGTTGGTGCATGATTATAATACATGGCCGCATGGGTCCAGGAGAAAGGATCTCAAAGAATGAAATTTCTTTGATATGAATCACTATCAATTGGTTATGGTTGTGGTCACATAGGTAGTGAGTTATAACACTCAATTTCTTGAGGAGGTTTTGACGAATAGAGGATAGGTTTTGATGAAATATTAGAAGTATGGATACCCAGTGGAAAACATAGGTATGAAATCTAATACCTAATCTATTAGGGGAATTTTAAGCTAAAATTAGAATTGACAATATTGAAAATGGAATATATCCAAAGTTTTGAAAGATGCCAAAATAGTTATTTTTTACTCTATGTGTAGGTTTAACCTAGTGGAGCATCACTCTAAGATGGTAAATCCAAAGGTGCCTTCATTTTCTGACTCTTGTGATCTAGATCCTTCTCCTCTCTTATTTATTCATTTTTACCATATGTTTTATCCTCTTTCATCATGATTTTCCTTTTCTTTTCTCCATTTATCCTAAGTCTTCTCTTTATCTTTCTACTACTACTATTAGTTCTCTTGCTTCCATCTCTTTCTCATGCCATTATAACATATATATTAAGTTCTACCTTTTCATATTTTGTTATATATTCTTCCCAAAGGACCCAAGATTCCTTGGTCCAATGTTGAGGGTTTTCTTTTGATGTTCTACTAGATGAGCTTATTTGAATTTCTCCTTCCCTTTATGTATCTACAACTAATGGTGTTTCTTTCGTGGGTGTTCCTAGTTGTAATTTTCCTTATCTGAATTCTTCTGCAATTTTCAACTACTCCTACACTACTTGAGCTCTTGAAGTTAAATTAGTAGTGCATGGATTTGTTTCTTCATCTACAACATCATATCTCTTTAATAAATCAACCATTATTATTCCTAGTCCTAATTACAATATTCATATAAACATGACGAGGATTTTTGAAATCTCACTCAAGTGATTTTGTTACTATCACCTTACCCCATTCACTCCTCCTTGTCCTCAGTGTTTATATCACAAAAATGTGGACACAAAGTAAACTAGATAAAATTAAAAGTAGTTATAGTTGTGTTTCCCTAAAAATGGAACCAAAAATGTTAGGCTAAATTTACTTGCATAAACAAAGACATCTATCATATCCATCTAGTATTTGTAAACTAATGAAGAACACTCACTATATATTACATAATTAACTTAGTTTCCTAATGTGTCACCTTAATAAATATTAATTATAACTAACAATGAATTTCCTATCAAATTTTGAGTTAAGAGATTTAAAATACTAGCAAAGAATGTAAATTGAAAGCTTATGTAAAGGATAAGATTAAAGTTAAAATCAAGAACATGAGAAAGCTAATTGTAATAGTCCCTGGTGGAATTTCTATGTAAATAAAACAATACCAAGGTCATGGAAAATGTATTCCAAGTTGAATGTTGGGAAAAACACTTTAGTGGGCATCACTTATGATTGATAATGTCTATGGAAATTGGCAAAGGAAAAGAGGCAATAATTGGTATTTATTTATGAAAATAAAGGAAAATAGGAGAAAAGGAAGGTGAAGGGATGAAAATTTGTAGGTAAGGGAAATTATAGGAAATATTAAGGAAAATGAAGAAAACATAGGCCTCAATGACAAAATGGCTTCAGAGAAACAATTCATAGCTTTTGTTAGTTCAGTTTTCGGCTCTCTCATTCATTTTCTCATTCTATCATACACTCTTTCACACTTAGAGAATTCTTTGAGCATTCTAATATTCACTTAGATTTGGAGAAAGAAAGCAAAGGTGAGAAAGGAAGGGCAAGGAGACAGTTGGATCAATAACTACAACAAGGATAATTTGAAGTAATAGGTTGCATATGTGATTTCCTTGATGATTATTGGATGTGTGGTATATGCATGTGATTCCCTAGTTATATGATGTCATTGGCATGGAGATTTTCCTGGATCGATAGTGGTTACATCCTTGCCTTTCAATTTCCTAGATAGCCATGGGGTTGTGGGTTTTTCCAGTTGTTTTTTTATTGGGGCTCGCCTTTCCTATGCTTATGGGTTGGAACAAATGCTGTAGAAGCTCTGGAACAATTTGGTTTGAGTTACTAAATCCTAAAACCGTAGGTGGGGACAAGCATTCTAAATCCCTTGGAAGGTTGAGTTACTAGTCCTTGGAGCCATGGTTGGTACAAACACTCTGGAGACCTATAAATGTATGGGTTGAGTTACTAGTTACTAGATCCCTAGATAGCTTGGATAGAGACCTATCTGGTTGATGTTAGTGGTTTTTGGACTTCAGAGGTGGAATCACTATGGTTGTGGGTTGAGGTGGTTTGGTCTCTTGAAGCCCTAGTTAGTTTTTTCTTGGTTTATTCCATGAGATCCCACATTAATGCTTGGAATATGGCATGGGGATGATTGGTTCAAAGAGAGATTTGGTTCATTCCAATCTATGGCCAGGTTGTACGTGGAAGTTATTTTCCTAATGTGATCTATCAGCATTTGTACTGATTATGTTAGTGATGTTATGGTTGATTTTCTATGGTTTCCTTGTAGGTTATTTAATGGTTATATTTTGGTTATATGATTTATTATATATATGTCTCTTGACATGTATTGATACGTATTTGAATGGTTGATGAATGCATGGACTAACAAGTGCTATTACAACTAGCTAGAGAGGGATTAGATCCTTCTTTGTGATTCTCAAATGAAGACTATCAGTTTATGATCAGACATGCATTTAGGACCTGTAGATTACATGTTTTCCATATGTTTGACGGAATGTATGTCATGGAATAGGAATGTATAGGTCAAGCTCTTGCTTGAGTTTTTATTAGTAATAGTGATTTCCTTTGATTGCATTATGGAAGGTTACAGGTGGTTTTGGGCAGAGGTTTGGAGGCTAGCCCAAAAAATGGCTTAGATTTCAGAACTACTAGCACTGAACTGGAGGATTTAGGTCATAAGTGCATGGACGTAGGCTTTCTTGTAGTTAAGGCCTCACAAATGCACTATTTCCTTGTTGTGCATGCAGTTGGGGTGTTAGGTCAATGGAAAAGGGTTCCAACTTAAGGATTAACCACTTAGGGTGGTTTGTAGCCTCTTCAGTAGTCTGTGGCCTTAGAGGGTTGTCAGTTTTTGTTTGGATTGTAGGCCCCACTTCCATAACTAGAACTTGGATATTGGGAAATATCATAGTGAGACTTGTCTCATGTTTACCCTAGCAAGCTAGTGAATTTGGGTAAATATGGGAGGGTATGTTACAAGGTGGTATCCAAGCTTCCAGGTTCAAACACATTGATTGGATAGGTTAGATGTTATTGTATTCATAAGATGCGTCATGTATATACATCATGCTAACCTAGACTAATTGTGTAGGCAATGTAGCCTCCCCTGAACTTCATTAAGGTATGTTTGATCATGTTTCTATTTGATTTATCTAACATGCCATGTTTGTAGGAGTTAGAATATTAGAGATGATGAGAAAAATGGTGAATGATAGTTCATGTGAATCTCCTTACAGATCTGCTGATCAACAAGGACATGATTACTCTCCCAATATCGGAGATACATTAATAATCTTGAAGGCATGAATCATAAGTTGCAAGGAAGATAATGATAGGATAATTCAGTCACAAGAAAGACTTGCCAGAGCTCACGAAAATAAATTCGAAGTTACTGTAGTGATCCTTCAAAGATTATTGGATTTATAGAGATAGGGACAACCAAGAATTACTCATGGACAAGAGGAAATGATTAATGGGGCATGTGCTAGTAGCTCTCATCCAGGACACAAGTTGGACAGGGATGACATAGTATGAGGTGGAAGGTGGTTTGATGAACCTCACTGGAGAGGTAATTATTATGGTTCTATTCTAGTTCTAGCTCAGAGAGGCATCATGGTCATCACAACCATCATCCTTATAAGAGGCGTGAGAAGAAATAATTTCCAGATGAGTTCAAGAAATCCAAGCCTCACACATTTGATGAAGAGATGAAGAAATAATAAGTTGTAGAATCATGGCTAATTGGGACAAAGAAGTTCTTAGAATTGCATGATTATAAGGAGAATATGAAATCTAGTATAGTTATTTTCAGTCTCAAGGGAAAAGTGGATATCTAATGGGAAGATGTGAAATGTGTGAGAGGCATCAAGGTATAAGTGTTGAGTTGGCATGAGCTTATAAGAATCTTCATAAGGAAGTACTTATCCGAGAGGTATTATGATGGAAAGGCTAAGGAGTTCTATGAGCTTAAGAGGTGTTCTATGAAAGATGAAGAGTACACAACCAACTTTCTAGAGTTGTTGAGGTATGTTTCATATCTTAATAATGAGAAGGCAAAGGTCGAAAGGTTCATCAGTGTACTCCCTTTAGCATTCAATTATTGAATTAAGTATGATGAGCCTCAGTCATTAGAGGAAGTCATTGGGAAGTTGAAGAATTTTTATGAGCATTCTAAGCATAAGTTTGAGCCTAAGTGGGATTGGAAAGGAAATGACAAGACTAAATGAAAGTGGGTTAAGAAGCAAGGAATTCCTCAGGATGCAGGTGATAAGAATGATGTAGCACCATAAAAGAAGTTCAATGCAGTTGAAAGAGGATATGGGTATCAACCAAAGAAGCAGAAAAAAGTTGAGGGTAGGAAGCCTTTGTAGTGTTGTTCTTGTGGTGGATAGCATCACATGAGAGATTGTCCACAACATTAGGGTGGAAAAGCTCAAATTTATAGTTCTCACGAGGCATAGAAAGTTAGAGATGTTGGGGAGATTATTCCTCGGATTTATGTTATAGTGGATAATAGGGAGGATGATCATTAGGCATCCATTATTGAGATGGAAGGTAAGATTTTTGATCAAGTTGTTTTTTTTTATTTACCTTAGATCTAACTATAGTTATATCAATCCTAACCTGGTGGACAAGTGTTTCTTGAAAAAAGAAGTACATGCAAAATCTTGGTTGGTGCAGTTAGCTATAGGGACCAAGTGGAGATTTCATCATTGGGTGAGATCTTGTGCATTTGAGTTGAATGGTCTACTGACATCAACACATCTAAATGTGCTTCTGTTGGGATCACACAATATGATTTTGGGTATGGATTTGTTGTACATTCATATGACTAAAGTGGATTTCTATGATAATACTGTTGAGTGCCTGGATGAGGATGGGGAAAGAAGAAGCCTACATCAGTGAGAATGGTTACAACTGTGAAGGCAAAGCGCAGTTGCATAAAGGGATGTGTATTATTTATGGTTCATGTTTCAAGTGACAAAGGAAAGGATGTTGAGGATGGTGAAGTATTGAAGATGTATCCTATTTTGTAGAAATTTTAGGATGTGTTTCCTACAGAGATTTCAGAGTTACCACCTCATAGGGAAGTCAATTTCTCTATTGAGTTGGTACTAGGAGTAGCACCAACATCAAAGACACCTTACAGAATGAGTACTCTAGAGTTGGTGGAATTGAAGTTGTAGCTTAAAGAGATGCTTGATAAATGATACATAAGACCAAGTGTGTCGCCTTAGAGTGCACTAGTATTGTTTGTGAATAAGAGGCATGGTACTCTCAGATTGTGCATTGATTATAGGAAGTTGAACAAAGTGACTATCAAGAATCGGTATCCTTTTCTAAGGATTGGTGACTTGTTTGATTAGCTGAAGAAAGCAATAATGTTCTCAAAGATTGACTTGAGATTAGGATATCAATAGGTGTGCATCAAAGAATAAGATATTTACAATACCACATTCTGTACCAGGTATGAGCATTATGAGTTCATGGTAGCTCCATTTTGAATTAATTTTGAGTTTTTGGTACTCAATTGGGTCACAAATCATCTTACCATTGTTAATTTGGTGGGAAAAATGAGATCGTGAAAAAATATTTAGAAGGAAATCTATGTTGCTTTGTATCTAATAAATAGGCATAATGGGTCAAATGGTTTCCCATGGAATAATGGTGTTATAATACATCCTTCCATAACCCATCAAAAATGTTTCAATGAATGGAACTTTACGCATATCATTCTCTATCCATCACATCACCCTTGAAAGTGATTATAAATGATGAAGCAGGCTAGGAACAACTACAGCACCAATGGGAGGTTCTCAAACTATTAAAGGACAAAATGTTCATGGAATAAATTTGGATGAAAGAAAAACTAGATCAACATCGTTGTGAAAGGGAATTTAAAGTTGAGAATTTGGTATATGTCATATTACAACCATATAAAAATATGTCCCTCAAGCAACAAAAGAAGGAAAATAAATTAGAATTGAGGTATTATGGCCCCTATAAGGTGTTGTAGAGCATTGGGAGTATGGCTTATAGATTGGAGTGTCCTTCATCTTCACGTACATTCAATATTCCATATTTCTTGCTTAAAGAAGGTAATAAATGATAATATTTGAGTCCAAACTATTCTAACAGAGATTAATGAAGATGGGAAAATAATACCATAAACAAAACAATCTTGAAAACAAGGAATGTGTAATGAAAAAATCGAATAATTGTTGAGTATGTCTTTAAATGGAAGAAACTAATAGTGGAAGAAGTAGCTAGGAAGATGAGATGTTCATGCACAAACACCCATAGATAGTCAAAAGTTGAGTATAACACTTCTTTGAATGGGAGGGGCATGTTAAGCCCTATATAAGCCCCATGTAAACCTTGAAACCCATCATTAAGCCATAGATATGGAGTGATTACATTTCTAATATTATACTATTATGTACGCTATAAAATTTAATGGCCACCTTTTATTATAATTGTACCCTCTCTCTCTCTCTCTCTCTCTCTCTCTCTCTCTCTCTCTCTCACACACACACACACACACACACACATATGTGAAGGAGACATAATATTAGGATCATCAAATATTGTCTTGTACATTGTATTAATTGTTAAAGGAGGTTTTCACATTGAAGAGGGAGGTAATTATTGATCTTTTTATCATTTTTAAGGTGCAAGGTTCATAGCATGACTCTCATAAGAGAATTATGAAAGAATTACAATTGCAAATGAAATGTTGGGGCATGCATATTTCAAATATAGGAGACTCCCACTAGTCACCTGTATAAAAAAAATGGATTAGTTCATGGTGAAGGGTAGTTGGTAAAAAGTGTAATGCCTAATTGAAATGGAGTGGGTGTAAGTTGGTAATCAGCCATGCCAAAATGCCAAAGTAAATCAAATGTATACTTCTAGTGAAAAGTTGAGATCCATTCTAAATATTGAAGAATGTATAGACCAAGAAAATAACGTAGATTACTAAGGTATATTATATGAAAATGATCCATCAATTCTTTTTGAACACTCTAAATCACAGATGAAGAGCTACCTATGAAAATTAAATCATTCACAAAAAATAAATAAATAAAATAACAATATTAGTGCCTAACCTCTTAGTGTAAACTATAGGATTAGAATGATAGTGATTTGAACTTGAGGAAATTAAAAATATATCCATCTTCTCATACCATGATTCTAGAGCTTGTTTTAGACCATAACATAGATGCAAATGCTTGAAAACAAATGAAATGTCCTACACAAAACCAAGAGGTAGTTCCATGTATATTTCCTCATCTAGAGAAATATATGTGTATATCACCATCTAGAGAGCCAGTTTTGGGTATATGAGTCTGACATAGGAAGATCCTAAGAGGCCAAAATTTAAAATTCCTCAAAATGTAGTAAAACCAATCTTAAATCGAAGAGATCATCATTCTGAATCCAACAACATGAATGACACCTCAATCTGACATCGTATGAGAGAGTTATGACCGATTGAATTTGTTGAGAAACAACCAAAATTTTTGCAAGCATGACCCATAGAAGGAGACGTGGCACTAATGTCAGCATTACAAATGTTGGCATCATCTCTATAGATGATGATGTCATAATGATTACTTGACAGTATGGTCGACAAGGAGCCAATTGGAGACAACACATAGCTGGTGATGTCAACAATCTAATCAATGGCCCAATCAATAGTATGGATGAATCAGAATGTGCCACATGGCACCCAGTCAGCGATCAGTTGGATTTCTTAAGGAGGTGACATTTTTCACCTTGGCAGCTATTAGCGGTGATGAAATTTTTGCCTGATTAATTTGTACAGTGAGCTTGAAAAATGAATGGAAAGGAAATCTCCTATTATGACTATTAATATAGAAATATATATATATATTTTAAACGGTCAGATGGCCAATAGTCAAACTTGGCCAACCGAGCCTGACCATTATCAATAACCGACAAACCATGATGGTTTTAAAAAAACTCCAGGCTGCTACATATATTGTTATGTATGATGGCGAGAGTTGAACCTGCCCAACATTACCATTGGTTGGACTGCCGACGACATAAAAACGACACCCATATTATATAAAATCAACACTAAAAACCCAAAAATAATGTGCAAGTTGGGTTCGATCCCGAGTCTCCTAGGCCCAAATCTAGCGGCCACCAATGGACCACCTAGCCACCTTTGGTCAGTCTTCTCACCTACTAATATAAAAATCAACTCAATCCAAGTGCCGAACAGGAGGAGGCCACATGGAGCAACAGTAGAGGGCTAGTGTTATAACATGTGGAACCCAGAGCTAGAATTCTGCCCCGCTTGGGAACAATTTTTAAGAAAATGTTCTTAGGAATCTTGGGGGAATATTTCTATAGGGAATCTAGCAAGGAATCTAAAATATTGCCTAGAGCCCCAGAGGTCACCAACATAGAACAATGTTGACTTTATAGTTATTTTTCATGATTTTTTTCCGCGAACGTAATGGAGCAATTTGTTTCTTTAGCAAAGGTATACATTTTCAATCCATCCCTGGAAGTGGAGGTATAACGTGTCATTTTATAATTGCATGTAAATTTATTTCATTGCAAATTAATGAAAGAGGCCTCCCCACATTGAGCAAGGCCTAGAGACGTAGCTCACATTGGTTGAACTTCATTATCAACTTATTTTTGTGCCTTTGTTATCATGGTTTCTTTTGATTTCTGCTTCTTTTATGTGTATAATTCATATGGTGACATGATATTTTAAATGGAATTATGTATGCATCCTTGAAATAAAATCTCTGGATCAAGTTTGATATCTGAGTAGGTCTTCTAGATGTGGATTGCATGAGTCAATTTTAACCAAATACAAGCTCCAAATAGGAGAAGGAAAACTCAAATCCTTTGATACTGAAGCACGGTGTGCAACATGTAGATGGAAAATGGTAAATGAGGAAGTTCAGGTGGAGGAAGAGAAAAATTATCACAAGATCATCCACACCATGGCAGAAAAAGTGGGCTTGTTTGTAGAATATGAGAAGACAATGGGGAAGTTGGAGAGGAAAGAGCCAGATGATCATGCCTCGGTAAACCAAGGAGAAAGAAGAGAGCCTTTTGAACCTCTCTCTCCATATTACAGTAAAATTTCTTCTTCTTCCTCTTCTCATCATTCTAATAGCCATCATAGGAATGCATATAAAATCCATTTTTAAATCTTGATTGAAAGTTTCATTTGCCCACATATAATGAAGAATGTAATGCAGAAAAGTTAAACAGTTAGCTGAGATAGATCGAGGTATATTGTCAGGTTCAACGCAACAATGAAGATGATGTCAAGATCCAATTAGAATCTCTTCAACTGAGTGGCACTGGTCTCATCTATTGGGAGAGAAAGTTGTAAAAAGGTAGTAAAAATTTGGGTAATATCCTTTCTTATTGGTCCAATTTTGTTTCTGCATTAAAATATCAATTCTATCATTTATGCTATCAACAAAAGTCTTTAATGGAATGGAAATATTTAAGATAAGGCAAGGGTAAGAATGTGCAAAAATTCACATAAGAGTTTAGAAAACAATCATTAAATTTGGGCATTCCACTTGATTCACCATAAACTGTAACAAAGTATATTGGTGTTTTACATAGTTATATCAATAATTCTTTGTTATTGTTTTAGCCTACTACTATTGATGCGGCGAGTGTGAAGGCCATTCACCTTGAAAGCAAGGGCAAGAATGACAAGGAGGATCATCTGAAGAAATCAGCTTTCAAACCTCATAGTGGGAATTTCAATGGAAAAGGGAAGGGAAAGGACAAAAAGGTAGCTACAACCAAGAAGGAAGAAGGAGGAAAGCCACCTTGCACACATTGCAAGAAGGAAGGACATGATGATCAACATTTTTGGAAGTTACACTAATAATTGAAGCCATAAATATTTGGAGAGAAGTGCAAGAAAAATACAGTGGAAACTATGTAGCAGGACCTTGGATCTGACTTCGATGATGAGACATATATCATAGCATTGGGCATACAAGGTAACCTTTCTCTTCATGCTAATGAAATTTTTTAAATGCATGCAAGTACAATTTCTTCAAATGAGTCTCTTGTTATTGGACGAAACATGACTGAATTGTTTCATATTAGAGTTGTGATGAAACATACGAAACTGGAAACCTTGTTTGATCTAAGCTCTCAAGTAAACTTGCTTTCAAAATCCTTGGTTAAGGAACTAGTGTTGGATACCAAGCCTCATCCAAAACCCTACCTTCTTGGTTTGGTGTGTGACAGGGAGAAATTACATGTAACCAAACAGTGTAGGGCTCGATTTGTGATTGCATCCAAACTTGTAGAGAGGTTGATATTGATGTCGTACATTTGGATATCTATGACATTCTATTGGGGAGTCCATATTTGTATGATAGGAAAGAAATTTTAATTTTCCATGAAAAAAAGTATCATCTTATGAAAGATGAGGTGGAATACATTGTTAGGGCTCATCATGCCAAGATTAGTGCAAGTCTTGTAAGTACAAGTCAAATGAAGAGATAGATCAATTCCAGCAAAGGGTGCATGCTCATGGTTTTGAGAGAAAAGGATGTGGAGACATATGAAGCTTTCCAAGGTTGTGATCCAACTCACAAATTGTTTTGTATGAAATTATTTCTAACTCTAAGGGGGTATTTTAGGAACCAGGTGGGTTGCCTCCAAACTATGAAATCCAACATTAAATTCATTTGTAGTAAGATGCACCTTTACTAAATATTGGTATGCATAAGTTTTCAACTATTGAAATGGAGGAGATAAAGAAACAAGTGTAGGAATTACTAAATCAGGGAGTCCTAAGGCCAATTTCTTCTCTATGTGACTCACCCATCATGTTGGTGTAAAAGGAGTATGCCACATGGAGGTTGTCTATCGACTACAGGGAACTCAAAAAAATAACGGTGACGAATCAATACCCTCTTCCTCGCATTGATGATTTACTAGACCAATTGAAAAATGTTGTCTCTTTCAAAAAGTTGGGCTTTCGTAGTGGCTATCATAACGTTAGGATTTCATAACAAGATGTATGGAAGATTGCATTCAAGACAAAACAGGGGTTGTTTGAGTGGTTGGTGATGCCATTCAGATTGTATAATTCTCTCACCACATTCATAAGGGTGATGGATGACATTTTCAAACATTTTCTTGATGATTTTTTACTTGTGTATCTTGATCACATTCTTGTTTTGACTAAAACTTGGGAAGATCATGTGAGTCATGTTAAAAAGGTTCTTGATGTTTTGTAAAAAGAAAAATTATATGTCAAAATGTCTAATTGTGAATTTTGTAAGACCTCTTTGGTTTACTTGGGTCACATTGTTGGAGGTGGACAATTAAAAATAAATCCTTCTAAAGTTGATGTTATTTTTAGGTGCCCTAAGCCCACCAATGTTATATAGATTTGTAGATTTTTGGTTTCCATACAATATCGGAGAAGGTTCATTTCCAACTTCTCTATCATTGCATCACCCTTACATGCTTTGACGAGCGTGAAGCAGACCTTTCGGTTGGGAGGAAAGGAGAAAAAATCCTTTGATACACTGAAAGAGAAGATGAGTACCAAACTAGTTTTGGCCTTACCTGGCCTCCATCAACATTTTGAAATCAAAACAGATGCCAGTGGGTACGCAATGGGGGTCGTGTTGATGCAACCGAGGAAACATGTATGTTACCATTCAAAGACATTCTCCCAAGTTGTTGTGAACTATCCTACATATGAGAAAGAGTTGTATGCCTTGGTCCAAAGTGTGAAAACGTGGATGCATTATTTAATTAGCAAGGAGACCATCATTCACACATATCACCAGCTCTTGTAGTACCTCAAGTCATAGGCCAAGCTTCAACAGTCACATCATTTCATATGGATGGGGTTTCTTCAACACTTTCATTTGGTAAAAAAGTACAAGAAGGGCACTAGCAACAAAGTGGTAAATATGCTCTCTCACCCTCCTATTTCTGCTTCTATTGTTTTGAAAAATGTTTTGCTATATTTTGAAATATATGTCGAACATAATGTTGTTGATGAAGATTTAAGGGAGATTTATGAAAACCTGACTCATGGATTGCAAGCAGATGATTACGATTTTCAGGGAAAATTTTTGTACCACCTTGGCAAATTTTGTATCCCCACCAGTAAAAGAACACATGTAATCAGAGAGGCACACACCTCTCTTGTGTCAGGTCATTTTGGTGTAGGTAAAACTTTGTGACATTTGCAGAGATTTTGTTATTGGCCTCACATGAAAAAAATTGTAGTAAGATATGTAAAGGTATGTCTTTTTTGTTTAGTTTGCAAGCCCACTGATAGAAAATTGGGGCTCTACACACCACTCCTTATCCCGAGTCATCCATGGGAAAGTGTGCCAATGGATTTTGTTGGTGTTTTTCCTTTGTCTATGAGAGTTCATGACTATTTGTATGTCGTTGTGGATCGATTTAGTAAAATGTGTGTCTTAATGCCTTGCAAAAAGTAGATCACTGCAGAGAATACTTCTCATCTCTTCTTCCAATTTGTATGGGTCCACTTCGGGTTTCCCACATCCATTGTGTCTGATCGATACTCTCGTTTCCTTGGAGAGATATGGATAAGTTTCTGTAGAATGATGGACCCCAAGTTGAAGAGGAGTACGACATTTCATCCGCAGACCCACGAGAAAATAAAGGTTGTTAAGCACATAGTGATAAATTTACTTCGAGGCTATTATGGAAAGCATGCCAAGTTGTGGGACTAGAAGTTTCCTTATGTACAACCTAAATACAACACGATTTTTCATTGATCTACTCAAAACTCACCATTTGAGACATGTTTTGGATATTTTCCAAAGGATTCCTTAGACATGGTCTTTAGGAGAGATGAATATTCAGTGAGAAAAATGACAGGGAAAAGGCGGGGAATTTCACTAAGCAAATTCAGATTATTCAACATGCATTGCAGGAGAAATTCGAGAAAATTTAAGGTCAATAGAAGGCTCAACTTGAAAAGCACCCGATTAATCACCAATTTCAGGTTAGACACAGGTTGTGGCTCCATATCAACAAGACAAAATGAAAGGGGGAGGAAAGAAGTTGACACCAATCCGATATGTTCCTTTCACCATATTATTGAATGAAGACAATGCTTTCTGCCTTGATTTTCCAACATACATGCAGATGTACTCAGTGGCGAATGTTGAAAACTTGAAGCTCTATGAGCCTCCTTTGATCATGGACACCGAGGAGGTTGGACAGGTTCCCACAATGGACGATTATGCACCTAAATACTTGGATAAGCTACCTGAAGATATCATTCTTGACAAAAGAACTAGGAATTCATGACGGGGAGACGTGGAGTACCTTCGTATTGGATTCAAGGGAATGCACCCAAGTAAGGATTATTGGATTGAAAAGGATAAAGTCATTGAGAAATTCCCTTACTTTCGAATGGACTAATAATGCTTTTGGTGATCCAAAAGCTCAGTAGTCAGGAGGAATGTGTAGGAAGATTCTAAAAGGCCAAATTTTCAAAGTCCTTCAAATGCAGCAAAACCAATCTCAAATCGAAGAGCTTACCATTATGAATCCAACAACACGAATTACACCTGAGTCACATCATATGAGAAAGTTATGGTCCATTGAAGTTTTTGAGAAGCAACTAAAATTTTTGCAGGAAGGACCCACAAGAGGACACTTTGCGTTGACGTCAGTAGTACATATGTTGACGTTATCAGTATGACTGATGACATTAGTACGATGACTTGGAAATACAATCGGCAGGGATCCAATTAGGAGATGACACATGGTATGTGATGTTAGCAACCTAATCAATGGCCCAATTGGCAGTACAGATGAATCAAAATGTGCCATGTAGTGCCTCGTCAGCAATGGGTCAATTTTATTAAGGAGGTGACATTTTGTACCTTGGCGGTAGTTGGTGGCATAGACGCTTAATTAGTTGGTGGTCAAACTCATCTAACTGAGCCCAACCATTATCAATAACCAACAAACTATGGTAGTTTAAAAAACAAAAGCCAAGACGTTACATATACTGTTATGTACGTTGGTGGGAGTTGAACCAACTCGGTGTTACTTTCGATCGGACCACCGAAACCATAAAAATGGTGCCTTATATTATAGAAAAACAACACTCAAAAACCAAAATAATGCACAAGTCAAGTTTGACCCCAGGTATCCTGGGACCAAATCCAAGTGACCACCAGCACACCACCTGGAAAACTTTAGTTGGTTCACCTGCTCACTAATATAAAAAGTCATTAATTCTAAGCATCGAATAGGAGGAGGCCATGTGGAGAAGCATGAGAAGGCCAATGTTATAGCATGTGAAACCCAAAGTCAGAAGTGCACCCCACCTGAGAACAATTTTCAAGAAAATATTCTTAGGAATCTTGGGGAATATTCTTGCAAGGAATCTTGCAGGGAATCTAAAATATTCCCTAGAGCCCCATAGGTCACCGACACACAACAAGGTCGTCGACTTTATAGTCACTTTTCACAATTTTTCAGCATGAACACAACGGTGTGGCCGGTTTCTTCAACAGAGGTCTACATTTTTAGGCCATCCCCATAAGTGGAGCTATAAGGTGTCATTTTATAATTGCATGTAATTTGATTTCATTGCAAATTAATGAAATAGGCCTCCCCACATTGAGCAGGGCCCGAGGACTTAGCCCACATTGGGTGAACTCTATTATCAACTTATTTTTTTTACTTTGTTCTCATGGTTTCTTTTGATTTCCACTTATATTATATGTATGCTTCATATGCTTACATGATCTTTTACATGAAATTTTGTATGCATCCTCGAAGTAAAATATCTAGATCAAAGAAATATTATACAATTAGAATGAAAGGGTACAATGAAAGGTTATGTCTCTATTAATATAATATAATGTTAGTAATTATCCATAACGTGATCACTTATAAATTGGAAAATCTTCTCAATTACGTTGTATTCCCAACAAAAAAATTCCAAGTAATGATTGAAAATGGGGGTGCCATAAATTGTTTAGGGAAGTAACGTAGTATTAACTTAGATATGGGGAATATTTATTGGATAGTCCCATGATTGCAATCCAAATGGGTAGCGTTGATGTTGTATTATGGGTCAAATGGTTACAACCATCGAGAACAATGGCCCTTAATCTTCAAGATATTCTCAAGATATTTTCTTCAAAAGGAAAACAAATTGATTTAAGAGGTATCAAATGGAAACGCTCTAAATTTATTATCTCTAACAATATGAAAAATTACTAAAAAGTTAACATTTTGGTGTAATTGCACAATTGTGCTCATCATATGTTCAAACATTTATATCATATTCTTCATTATATCTCCAAAAGGTTATTAAAAGTCATTTCAAGGCATTTGGAGAGATGCCTAATGGTCTTTCACCCATTGTAGATCATGACAATGCTATTCATTTGCAATCTATAAGTATACTTCTTAGCATTAGGCATTGTTGGTATCCATATTCATTGAAGAGTAATATTGAGCATTTAATCAATAAATATTAGAGTATGAATAAATGTTAGAGGATGGAATGACTCAACATAGTCAAAGCACTTTATGTTTATGAGTGGTGATGGTTACAATAAGGGATAGTTCATGGCATATATGTCTATTTTATAGACAACTCAAAATAATGACTATCAATTATAAGCTTTATACTGCTATCATTGATGAATTATTATGTCAATTTCATGGAGGAGTTTCCTTTACTAAGTTAGATATCCATTCAAAAAATAACCATATTAGAATGGGCAAAGAATACATTCCCAAAATAAACTTTATAATACATGAATTTCATTATGATTTTTTGGTTATTCTATTTGGACTTACTAATGCACCTTCAACATTTCAGAACTTTTCTAATTTTATTTTCAAGCCCTCCCTTAGAAAATTTATGTTATTATATTTGGATGACATTTTAATTTACAAAAAATATTTGGAAGAACATATAAAACATGTTGATGGGGTTTTAAAACTATTGGAAGACAACAACTATATGGTAATCCTTCCAAGTGTTCCATTTCAGTTTAAGAAGTAGAATACTTAGGTCATATTATATCTCATGAAGGTGTCAAAATGGACCCTAACAAAATTATAGCTTTCATGGAATGGAAAATACGTGAAACCTTAAATAAAATTAGAGGATTCTTAAGATTGATAGGATCTTTCCATAAGTTGGTCAAGAATTATGGTCAAATAATAACACCTTTAACGTCATTATTAAACAAGGAAAATATTGTATGGACACAACAAGCAACCAAAGCCTTTGAAAAACTTAAGGAGGGTATGTGTACAACTCTCGTCTATGCCTCACTTAACTTAAATAAAACCTTTATTTTAGATTGTGTTCCTTAGACCATGACATTGGAGTAATTTTAATGCAAGAATGAAGGTCCCTTGTCTTTGTAAATAATTACTTTAAAGGAAGGAACTTGCTAAAACCCATTTATAAGAATGAAATGTTCACCATACTACATGTCGTTACAAAATGATAGCATTAACTAGCAGGAAGAAAAATCAAAGTAAACGTAGATCATGGTAGTTTTGAAGTACTTTTTTGGAGCAACTGTTATTTTCAAAAGAACACCAAAATCGGTAACAAGGATACTAGGTTATTATTTTGAATTGTCTACAAAAAGGAAAATCATAATATGGTGGAAGGTGCACTTTCATTGAAAGAAGAAGAAGTAAAGGCTTTACTATGTGCTACTCCAATTATGAAATTTAATTAGGTAGATGAAATAAGGATAGAATGAAAGGACGACCAAGAGATATGCAAGATCATTCAACAATTACAAAAGGACCCAAGTGCATTAGTCGAAGAATTATTTGTTATGGTATCAATATTGCCTACATTTATGTAAGAATTCCCAACTAAAACAAAATGTTCTTTTGAAATTTTACACTTCTCCAATAGGGGGACATTCAAGGTTCTTGATAACAAAGGTTTTTTTTATGGAAGGCCTTGAAATGGATGTTCAAGAGTTTGTGGTGGAATGTGTTGTCTACAAACATTGTAAAGAGAGACAACCATTAGCTCTATCAAGTCATCATTTAGAAGATGTTTTAATGAATTTTACTATAGGTTTATCTATATCTAAAGGAAAGAACATCAATATTATAGTTATAGATCGACTAAAAAAGTATTCCAATTTTTTTATGTATTTCTCATCTTTTAAATCATGTGCAACAACAATAACATTCATGGAATGATTCCAAAAGTTAGATGGAATCTAGCTGATTATTGGAAGTGACAAAGATATAATTTTCATTGTAAAATATTGGACTAAATTATGTTCTTGTTTCCGTACTCAATTGGATCACAACTACTCTTTCCATCATCAACTAATGGACAAATTGAGATTATATGTAAATGTTTAGAAAAATACCTTTGTTTCCTTACATATAACAAACAAACACAATGGGTGAAGTGTTTTCCCTTGGAAGAATTGTGGTAGATGACATCCTTCCATACTTCATCAAAATGTATTTATTTAACATTTAATGGAGATCATCCTCCATCCATCATGTCACCCTTAAAAGGGACTGTAAACTGTAATATTCTTAATGGAAATTTTACAATGATAATAAAGTCATGCAAAGATAATAACACAATTTTTTTTCAAAAATACATACACATAAACAAGAAATATCTCCAAATCCACAAACTGGCCAAGATTTTATTAATAATAGTGTTGTGGTACAAAGGAGTTGGAGAAAGTGCACCTGGGCTTGCACAAGGCAAGCTACAAGCACCAGGTGATGAATACAAGAAAGCTCAACAACTACAATAGTGATCTCCTCTAGAAAAATGTGTTGCTACTCCAAAACTACATTGTTGATTGACTTCACTCCCTGATTTTCCCACTCTAGAGTGCCCAGAAAATTCTATAAAATTAAGAAAGTTCTCCTTGCCCAAAACCCAGAAACATTAGGGGAATTTTGAGGTCTAAAATGGGCCTGCTAAGAAAAATCTACAACCAAAATTAACTTTATAAGAACGAATAAGATTCAAGATGATGATGTCAACCATGGGGGATGATTCACCATTTTTGGGGTAAAAAGTAAAAATATTAAAAAATAATAAAATAATAAAACTACGTTTTCAACTCGTATTTTCAACTTATATCCCTAAGGTTTTACTCAAATTTCAAGTGGGGGTACTCTTTGGATACAAAATTTAATTTCTCATCCAAAGAGTACCTATGTTACATAATTTCGATGGACCCTTCTACACGAGAAATGAGAAATACATGAAAAAACAGGATTACAATCACATTTTTCATCTATTTCTTAGTTTTCATGTAGCAAGGTCCATCGAAAGTATGCAACATGGGTACTCCTTGGATCAGGAATTAAATTATGCATCCAATGAGTGTTTATGCTCAAAATTTGAGTAAACCCATAGGGAGATAAGTTGAAATTACGAGTTGAAAAATAAGTTTTCTCTTTTTTCCCTCTAAAATTTGATGATGTCATCTAGTATTATTTTATTATTTCCACTATTCTTTTATAATTTCCTTAGGAGGCCCATTTTATACCTCAAAAATCCCCTAATGAACCCAGAAAGGGGTTCGCCTATCTCCAAGCCAGAGTCAAACCCACAAAATGGTGCAAATTCCCCAGCTAAGTAACAATTCACCTTCCTATAAGAATTAGGATATTAGGTCTAAATATCACTGAAAACATTCTGTAAAATTATCAATAGACTCCACTCAATAAACCCACAAAATCCCAGAAAGGGTTTTGGTTGAATCCACCAATCCCCGGTGACCCCCAATAAGTGCAAATTGCCCAATTTGCCCATAAAAGGCCCCACAAGACTAATACTGTTGAATTAAGCCCAAATTCACCACTAGAAATATCTCCCAACTTTGGCTAAATTCTTCCTTTAGGAATACCTCCCATCTCCGACCTTCATCTCTCCTCAACCTCTATTCCTCTAACCCCTATGCACTTCTAGAAATGTATAATTTCAGCCCCAAGAATTCTCTCAACTTAACCCAACTGAAATAACTTGCAAATATGCCCAATGGAAACTCTAAATTGAGATCCCCAAATTTCCTCACTAGGGAGACACTTGAATTTCTCCGAAATGAGGGTGAAATTCTCGCAGAGAAATTCCTTGTACTGAACAACATAGTTGTCCTGGCTAAGCAGCTCAACAGAACTAATGTTGAATTGTCAAATGATCAAAGATACCAAATGGAGGCCTAAAAGCTCTATGTATAATTGCTAGTCCTCTCCCTTAGTGGTCACCACCTTCCACTAATAAAATATTACTTTTCCACCATTCTTCATTAAAATAATAATTTCCACTTTCCCCAACAAAATAATATTTTCTCTTTTTTATTTAATATCACAAAAAATTGGCAAAACTCCTTAGTGAATTTTGCACTCACAAAAACTGGGAACATTATAGTCCTCCTCACCAAAAATTGCTTGTCCTGAAGGAATATCCTCCTGCTCCAAATGTTGGCCTAGCCAATGTCAGGGTCCCAAATGTGCTACTGAACCACTCCTCGTTGTTGAACATCTTTCCATACTAGTGACAATCCCCATGTCAATAGAAAATCACCATATTCCAATGGAATATCTGAATGATCTCCCCCAGTAGAAAGCAACTTCCCCCGAAGGGTAGATGAACCACCAAACCTTGTTGTACCTAGATCCCATGATAGTCTAAAAAGGGTGCCACCATGCTGACACTACACCACTCTGATTATGACAAAATTCCCATCATGCTTAGACTATATTCTCCCCTCATGAAACCTGATGGTGGGATATCTGTGAAGGCCAAGCTTCTCCTGTCCAGACATCTCCATGATGTCAGTGTCTACCCATCTAGTGTCAGTCTCAATCTTGAGAAGGAACAATATATCTACCTTGCCATACAATGGAGGTTTCAACTGTCTCCCATGCATCACACCCAAGGTGAACTAGATCATTCTCTCCCATGAACCTACTCATAACCAGATATCATATCAATCATATCAATCCATGGACCCCATAACAAGACTTGGTGCAACATAGCTCTAACAATTGCTGGAATCTGTTAGTTCTTCATCCCTAATCCCTGCATGAAACCGACATATAGGCCCCATATATCATGAAGTAATCTAATACATGCTAAATTGCTCTGTGCCTGCTACTGCATAGTATCGATGACTTTTGGAAGCCACATGTGCCAAATAATTACCCCCTTAAGGTAGCCAATAGATGGGTATCTGATACTTGCAATCGACTCATGTGTATGCAGACCCATCCCACTCCTTCCAACCACCACCACTAAGTCTTCCATCCACCCTCTTGATAGTGTGCCAATACAATGTATGGAGGTTTGCCTCAATCATACATGGTATCCTTTGCTCATGCATGGTCCTGACATGCCCTATGGAAAGAGTGACACATGTCTCCCTCATGACTTGCTCCCAAGGCGCAGGTTCACTGATGAATGATATTCGACCCCCGCAGATGATCACCTCATCCCCCAACCTATGGTTGTCAACTCTTGCACTGACCCAATGCCACCACTAAGAAGTCTCTCCCCTAGTACATTAAGTGTCATCCCAATATCTCAGGTGAGCTCCCTGTCCCCAGCTGTTCACGCCCAGAGTGTCAAAGGACAATAGCCAAATCATATTTTCTTGTAAGTGATGTATAAGAAGGACAAGCATGTGAGTCCCCAGCATATCATCGAGTATCGCTCATATGTGTCCCTGTCAATCATGGATGAAGTACACTGAAGGGTATGTTGGTGTCTCCGTCCATAAGTCTCCTTGGAGGCAACGCTCCAAGACCTCATTGTGCAACACCATATGCCCCTGTATCCCACCGAGTATCCTTGTAGTCCTCGACCTGGCATTTTACCCTGAAGCCTATCCCTGTACACCACTAGATATCGTGTGCTACTGATGTAACATCATGTACCATCTTGTATACTTATTGTGTTACTATATTTGGCTCTCCCCACGTGTATGTGATGCGATGTGAGTCTTAGAAATGCAAGCCAACATGCTATGTCAAACAATGATACATCTCCATGCTCCTCTGCAAGCCACTGCTCATCACTGCATACCTCTATACAAAACTAGATTCTAGGTTCTAAAATTGGGTATGTATGTATCAGGTCAGATCCCTCGGAATAAGACTGGACTCTACGACATATCCTTGTACACCCGTGGGTACCACTACCTACTGTCGTATCACCCTGTATCATATGCAATACTACATGTGCCAACACATCCACCACTCTGCTAGCAATCCCTCCATGATGTGGGCTACATCTCCCCATCTTCCCTGAAAGACTGAGCAGTCTTAATCCTCACATGCCAATGGGAATGACACTATTATGTCTACCCTCAGTAGCTCAAGTGTCCAATATACCAATGAGAGAGAAAGTTCTCCATGTAATTCCCTGTCCAGTGGTCTATTGATGCCACCTCCTCCTACCAGCTCCTGCCAAAGTAGGCTAATCAGCCTATGACTCCATGCATAATCAATATGCCATGAAAACTCATGAAATCTACCTGCTCCTCTGCCAATCCATCCTGTCACTAGTATTATGAAGAACTCTGAAAGGCATATGAAAAGGTGTGTGCACCCAACCACCTGAGTCCATCACATAGCTGCTACCATGACCTATTGACTCCATGATGTGATGGAGAATCCCACCTAGATCCCAACAACAGTCTGGCCCTGGAGCCCCCTTATTAATCCACATCCTCTACTGAGTTGTGGCCATGGATGCATCTAACCTCCAAGCGAGCTCCACCAGATACCAACTCAATATCTCTCGCCATCCAATCCTAAGGGAAGGATCGAGAGCATAAACTCTCATAAATGGAACTAACCCTCCATCTTACCAAGGATGCACCCTACACAACTCATGTCGCCTCATCTCACCATCTTGGTTAACACATAAAATATGTTGAGGTGACTCTATCTCTCCCTCTACAATTTGTAGTGGTAACTTGCTAGTGCTACCAGCCTGTAATGTCTGAGTAGGGTTGCCCCATCGCTCCAATGTGCACTCCAACTGAACCATTAGGGAACCCAACCATTCCCTAACGAGATTTATTTTTGCCATTGACTCAACACAAACCATTCACATGCTCTCCAACTCCTCGTTCTACTGTAGAATGGCCTGTCGCACTGTCATGGCCTTCTTTTTCAATGCTAGAAGGCTAGCCCCGAACTGATGAAACTGTGGAGGGCGGTTATCCTCTGTAAACTTAGTCACCGCTCTGGATCCCTTTGCCTCTTGTAGTACCTCCTCAGTGACAAGTATGCCTCTAGGTACCTTATCAACCTATTGTGGGCGGCCATCATCTAGAAACTGGGTCACAGCATTGGGTACCTCATCAAATGTTGGTATCTCATCAATAGATGGCCCTCCGAGTGTATGCTCTACTCCCTCAATGGAGTTGTCAACTGGAGCTACCAAAGAAGCCTTCAACAATGGTGCTCCTACACCACACTGGGTATATCGATGTGCCCCTCACCATCCTGTGTGTCCTCCTTGTTAACCTCGTCCTCGAGCTTCTGACATCTAAAGCCCAATATCCACCAGTAGAAATGCCTCCTGGTCTCATCCTCTAGCTTTCCTAGTCTCGGTGTCCTTTCGATCAAATCTCTCAATGAGCCTTTGTGTGAACTCTTTGTAGGAAGTAATATGTACATGACCCAAAGGGATCAGCCCTCAGTAACACCATTCCATAGCATCTCCATCCAAGTGGAAAGTGGCATGTCTAATAGCGTTTACCTCCCTCATGCGGTTTAGCTGGAAATATGCGTCCAATTCTTGTACCTATTTTCTGACAGAACTCCTAGCTGAACAATCAAAGTGGGTGAGGGCCATTTTTCGCTCAATGATACTCACTCTCCCTTGAGCCATGGCTTTGTCTATAGTTCACCCATCATAGTGCATACATGACCAAATCTTCCATGATCTTGACGACTACTCCACAACTATCCATGATCATGCTCTGATACCATTGTAATATTCCTAATGGAAATTTACAATGATAACAAAGTCATGCAAAGATAACAACACATTTTTTTTTCAAAAATGCATACACATAAGCTACAAATATCTCCAAAAACTGGTCAAGATTTTATTAATAATAGTGTTGAGGTACAAATGAGTTGGAGAAAGTGCACCTGGGCTTGCATAAGGCAAACTACAAGAACTGGGTGATGAATACAATAAAGCTCAAGAACTATAATAGCAAGCTCCTCTAGAAAATTGTGTTGTTGCTCCAAAATTGCATTACTTCTTAACTTCGGCCCCTGATTTTCCAACTCTAAAGTGCCTAGAAAACTATACAATTAGGAGAGTTCTCCTTGCCCAAAACCTAGAAAAATCAAGAAAGAGTTTGACCTATTTCCAAGCCAAAGTCGAACCCACAAAAATGGTTCAAATTCCCCACCTAACTAACAATTCACCCTACCATAAAAATTAGTATTTTAGGTCCGAATATCACCTGAAAAATTCTATAAAATTATCTATAGACTCCTCTCAATAAACTCACAAAAACCCAGAAAGGGTTTTGGTTGAATCCACCAATCCCCGGTGGCCCCCAATAAATACAAATTGCCTAATCTAGCCAAAAAATGCCCCACAAAACTAATATTGTTGAATTAAGAACAAATCCACCACTGGAAATATCTCCCAACTTTGGCTAAACTCTCCCCTGAGGAATACCTCCCATCTCTGACCTTTATCTCTCCTCAACCTCTATTCCTCCAACCCTTGTGCAGTTCCAGAAATGTAGAATTTCGGCCCCAAGAATTCTCTCAACTCAGCCCAGCTGAAATAACTTGCAAATATTCCCAATGGAAATTTTTAATTGAGTTCCCCAGATTGCCTCACTAGGGAGACACTCGATGTTCTCTAAAATGAGGGTGGAATTCTCGCTCGGAAATTCCTTGTGCTGAACAACATGGTTGTCTTGGTTAAGCAGCTCAAGAGAACTAATGTTGAATTGTCAAATGATCAAAGATACGAAATGGATGCCTCAAAGCTCTATTTATAATTTCTAGTCCTCTCCCTTGGTGGTCCTCACCTTCCACTAATAAAAGATTTTGTTGTCGTTATTCTTCATTAAAATAATAATTTCCACTTTTCTCCCACAAAATAATATTTTCTCCTTTTTATTTAAATCACCAAAAATTGGCAAAACTCCTTAGTGAATTCTGCACAAAAAAAATTAAGAACATTATAGGTTCAAGTCTTAGAGGACCACATAGCACCAACATGAGGTTCTCAAACTACTAAATGATGACTTGGTTATAGCGAAAAATAGGATGAAACAACAAGCATATTATAGTCATAATGAAAGAGAATTTGAAGTGGTCAATTCAATATTTTTGAGGCTACAACCATATAAAGAAATGTCCCTAAAGAAACAAAAAAAGGATAGTAATGTAGCATGAAAGTGTGGCCCCTATAAGTTGTTACAAAGGATTATAAGTATGGATTAGAAATTGGAGTTACCTCCATCTTCACATGCACATCCAATATTCCATTTTTCTTGATTGAAGAAGGTAATTGGTAACATGATCCCAACCCAAACTATTTTGGAAGAGATTAATGAAGATGGGAAAAACATACCAGAACTAGAACCAATACTTCAGACAAGGATTAAGCACTTAATAAATTTTGAAATTATTGAGTACCTCATCAGATGGAAAAACCTACTAGTGGAAGAGGTCACATTAAAAGATGAGTTATTCATGTATAAAGACCTGCAATTAGTCAAATGTTGAGGACAACACTTGTTTGAAGGGGAGGAACATGTTAAGCACATAAAAATAATTATTAAGCCATAGATATTGAGTTTCTACATTTCTATTATTACATTGGTAGGCCGACCACAACTTTTCAATGTACCCTTTAATTATAATTATACCCTTTGTCTCCTATGTATACACGCACAACATAGCAATGCTACATGGTCTTAGAATCATCTCATCTTTTCTTTTGTATTTGTTTCATTGTAGAAGGAGGTCTCCTATGTAACTGTATTTCATTTATTGAACTTTTATCATTTTGATGCTTGGATCATTAGAATTAACCTCTTAATGAAGCTTTAGGTGGCCATGATCAAGAATGTTACATCAAACTACCACACATGGCTTGCAAGCATATTCTTGGACTTTAATTGGGAATATTGACACCACTAAAGTTTTGAGAATTGTACATGATCTTTAGTGCCCTAGACATGGCTGGATGAGGTAACTTAGCCCTTATATTCTTTTAGGCACCCAAGGCCAAGAAAGAAAAATCAAATCACCACACAAATCTCTTGAAGTTATCATAAAACTATAACTAGTTATTTAGTGATTTAGGAATTGTTAGAAGCTCTTTCACAATAATTACCATATTTCTTTATTTTGGACATGGTTGGAAGAGGAAAATTAAGCCATGATTCGTAAAAGAATTTTCTAGATATCCAAGGCCAAGAACAAGGGTCTCAAAAAACACATCTTAAGAGTATCCTTGCCTCCAAAGTGGTGATATGGGTGTGATTGAGCATTTTTGAGCAATAGGTATGGGTTTAAAGTGTTTACTAACATACTAAAGGAGAAAACCTAAGCCTTAAGAGTTAAGAAAAGATTTTAGGTATCTAAGGCTAATAAAAATGCCTCAAAATATCAAAGTTTCCCAACTAATGATATTTTAGCCTGTGAATAATCATATAAGAGCTATTTTAGCCTTTTAACAATCATATAAGAGTTATTTGAAGTTATTAAGTACTAAACATAAATTACTTACAAAAAAAATTAAGTGCTAAAAGTCAATTAAGTGCTAAAAGTCAATGGATAAAAAAAATAAGAAGTTAGACCATAAAAGATAGTGCATCAAACATAACCCTAAAACTAAAAACATTAACCCAATAGAAAAAGCCTAACAACACCTCAAATTAGTATAAACAACCTTCCCTCCATGATACTTAGGAATCAGCAAATACAACCTCTCTCATGTATCCTTATATTTTGAGAAGGTATGGTGGGGCCATGGTCTCCTAAGGTTTCTTCCTGGTCAGCTATTTTTCTTGATCTGGCCATCTTTCATATTTGTTACTTCGATAGGGCCTTTGCTAATGGGTGGTCTGGGTGTGGAGTTTCTTTCCAAATTGACTCTCATCTATCTTTCCACTTTAGATGGTTCCGGGTATTAGCAACAACTGTAGGGCTGGGACGTTGGCATTGTGGGGAGCTTTGAAGGTGGTGCTCTGGCTCAACATTGACAACATTTTGCTGGTTAAGGACTCTTTTTCCACAATATGTTAGATACAAGATCGCTTTATTTTACAGTTCCCGACCTTCTTCAACAACATATCTTAGATCTCAAGGCTCTCTTCTAAGAGGTTTTCTTTCAACCTTCAAAGAGAGAATGTTGATGCTAATGCCCTCTCAAAAGCGTGCTCTTTCACTTTTGCCTCCGTATATATTTTTTTAACAAATTGTAGATGGATCTATTTGTAGTGAGAGCTCTTTTGCTTATGTATGATACATCATGTTTTTTTTGTCTGCAACCTTCATTGCCTTTTATGAGGCGGTTCCATGCTTTCTGCCTTAGTTTTTTGTTTCTCCTTCAGCATTTCTTATAGGTTCCTTTCATGGCATGCCTGCTGAGTATTGTTCCGTTTCTTCATGAAGTGCTCGAGAACATTACTATTCTGTTTTTTGTTGGATGTAAATCAAAAATCTTTTTCCTTGGCCTGCCAAAAGATATATGTGTGTCATAGTTGCCAAAATATAAAGTGTACTGGAACTATGACTATATAAAACATTTCATCTATAAAATGAAAATGTTTCGGTTTTTCTTCTTAAAAAATAGTGGCGTCCTTATATTTCGAGAAGGTGGACTAATGCGATTGAAAGATTTCCACACCTACTCATCTTCATCGAGATTTCTTTGCATCCTCGTCCAAAAACAAATGGCTTAGCATAAAAATATGAAAGTGTTAAGCATAATAAGAAAAGAGAATGATACATTGTCGAAACATAATCGATGTCAGTATTAAAGTTTCCTCGGAATTTCTGTAAGTTGCCAATGCAATTGATTTATTTGTGGTTGATAACTTGATGCCCGTGGTTCCTGAACTTATATTAATTTGTAGATTCTGTAAATATTTCAGAATCTGGATGGTCAGGAGAGGGTTTAAAGATCCTTCTCAGATTTAGTTAATATCTCAGAATTGTATGGTGAATATCTCAGAATAAATGAATAGTCAGGAAAAGATTCAAAGGCCCCTCCGCAGACCATAAGATTTTTGGATATTCTTAGAATATGCAATTGACATAACGATATAACCCGTTGTAATCTTGACATGGGAGCTTTTCAACATCAAATATCCACGTGATTTTGGTTGTATTAACCATTGTGCCACTAAGTTCTGTGTTATTTTGTCCTGAGGTTGAGGTCTACGATGAGTGCGCCCGGCACATCCATTTCATCTTCCGGAAGTAGATCATGGTGCTGAACCTTGTGCAGCATGACCTATTTTTCTTCACGCCAAAAAAATTCAAAGTGTCTTAAACTTTCAAAAACATATAAATGTGCAAGTGTAGTTACAATTATCAGTAAGAAATTACATCAATAATATCTTCCCTCATCCCCATTAATATGTTCGGGGGACGTCATTCAAATAAAATCATATCGAAACAGAGAAATCGAATATGATTCATTCTCAATATTCTTGATATGAAATAAGTCATTAAGCCACACTGCTTTGATTATGTAGAGATACTTCGTACATTGCAATTTCACGTGGACGTTCAACTAATTTCCCTTTATTGTCTGATCTTATTACAAACATAATAATGGACTGGCCGCAAAATTATTAATGTTGTGATAACTGAATGCGCTCGGAAGAATTATTTAGTAGTGCATTATGATGACAGCTACAAAGGGGAACGTAAGATAAAGCAATGCATAACATTGAAAAATAACTAAAATTAAGTTCTGATCAACTGAGAACAGTACGACAGTTGACCCTGATTTCTCCCGTGGTGCCTGTAAGAGGGCTGATATTCCCCATCTTCACCATAGATAATGCAAACTGTTCGAAAAACAGCTCTTCATTTTCTGCATAAGCTTTCACTGTTTCCGTCGTCGTCGCTTGGCCCTTGGCGAACAATTCTTCGTCTGAGTTCAACAGTCCATACCCGCTCAGCAAGTTCTTGAAGTAGTAGTTGTCGAATTTGGTTGGACTCACAAAATCCAAAGGGGACAAGTTATTATCTCCTCCTGATTTCGGGCACCCAGATATGAGCCGACTATAGTAAGATTTGTCAAGGGTGGAGTCTGGCTGGCCATTTCCACTCTGGTTGTAAAGCCTCTGCCTGAAACTTGTGCATCGAGATTGGCCGATGGTGTGACCTCCTGCGTAATTAACATTTGCATTTGTATTTCGCTGCTTAACAATCTCCACTTAATATTGGATGCTACAGAAAGAAAAGAATGAACTGCAAATTATGACGCTGCAATGAAATACGATATATATATATATATATATATACCTGAAAGGGCAACCAAGTCTACCTCATCCAGACCCTGTCGCTTAAACTTGGTAATGAGAGTCTGGAGAGTTGAGTTGGGCGCTGGGATATTGTTGTTGGACCCACTCAGACTTGCACTCCTCGAGTCCCTTCTCCCCAGTAAAACTTCCCAGCCTATTCCTCCACTCTGATATTATTCATTTATAACACATCACTAGGTATTATTATTTATTAGATTATGATCTTGTCTTGAAACCAAGTGCTAGCAAAGAGATTTATCTATGTTATACTAAGATACTGGCTAGTAAAGAGATTAATAGACGATTTATTACCAGGACCACTGAGTCACGAGCTGAAATAGCAAGAATATCTGCACACGATACAGTTTTGGGACAGGCCTTCTCCAGCTCACTCTTAATCTGATCAATAACTTCAAATCCTCTGGCAGAGTTATTGTTGGGAATTGATCCCTTCTCACTCGCAATGGTTGAACTGTTATCCAGTAGCAAAGATGCGTCGCACCCCTGTCATGCCATTAAAATTTCACCCATAAATACATACATTTTACTACTAATAGCAATTAGATAAATGTGCATAAGGAAAATAATGGTAACCTGAACAAAACAATCATGGAAGTGAAGCCTGAGTAAGGATGCTGCCATTCGAGCTTCCTTCATCACCGCCTTCTCTAGTACCGATTGAACTATTTGTTCGGCCATGGGACATGAATGGTCATAAAAATGTGGAATCAAGTTATTAGAAGGCTGAGGGTACGACACCGAGAATGGCATTACGAACGCCTCCAGCGAACAAAGTAGCAAAAGAGGGATAAGGGAGAGGCGGGGCGACATAGTTATGGCCATCATTCTCATAATCAACGAACTGCTATCCCAATGTATGAATCAACCCAAGGAACACGAAAGGAAGAAGAGATTGTAGATTTTCGTTACGTGGACGCTTATTTATATTGATGCATGGGCTGTCCTCCACCGCGTTAAAGTTGAATTCAATAGTTGAAAATTTCAATGTAAGAAGACCGTTCAACTACCCTACTTGACCACACCATACGCGGCATGATGATGATAGATTCGAATATTTCATTACTAACGGATTATAAAGTCAACAAGATCTGATATTTTCCTCTAGACTTTGCGATTAAGTAAATTGAAAAAGAAAAGCACGTCACTGATTAGAAATGAATAATGGTTGTCCCACGCATGAATGAATATTTAGCGGTCTATCGTAGGAACGATTCACAAGTAGCAAGTGAGAGTGGTGAAAGTTTCAAAGGGCAGGTAGCCGCCATTGTTGTTGTTTTTGTATTCCGTATAGACAAAATTCAAATTATTCATATAAAATAGGAAGAAAAATGCAAAATATTTCCATTATTAAACAACAATTTCAAACTCTTAGAAACTTCTTCGCCGTTTAGTCATAACTCCATGTTTTAACCATTTTATTGCCTAACTTGTTTATTATTACTTTATATACGAAGAATTTGAAAACATATATAAAACACTCTCCCAAGAAATGCCCAAACAGCCGTATGCCAACTATTTCCCTGATGACCTATCGTCGTATTCGTGCTGTTGAGAGATACCTGCGCTAGTTATATTGTGATTGTCATGTCATCAACTCCAAATAATAGAGTTCAGGTTGCGTTCTCCAGTGACTATCTATTTGTCTCACCCGTGACATAATCAATGTAGAAAAATTGCACAGCAAATACATATTCAAAAATTGTGGTTACCTGTAATGGTTATCCTTCAACGTAGGAATGCCGTTGGAAGCTACGCTCTTGCGTGAAATTAATATTTAAATTCGCCACTCAAGTGTGCTTTGATACATATTTTTAATTATTCTTTTCATTGTAAGGAAAGGATGGTGGTGATGTTTAGAGGTTACATTAAGAATATAGTTCAAAACTATAGAGGTAGATATTTTAACATATTCAAATTATTCATATTGGCTCATTATGATGAGACATAAAGAGTAACATGAATGGGCACCTTATACTAAATGGTAGGCACTTTCTATAGAGTGAGATTGTATATAAAATTACTTCTCAATGTCTCAAGCCTTTGACGAGTGATTTTAAACAAAACTCTTTATATTAAATGGTAGGCACTTTCTATAGAGTGAGCATATAAAATTACTTCTCAATGTCTCAACCCTTGATGAGTGATTTTAAACAAAAAAATTTTATACTAAATGGTAGGCACTTTCCATAGAGTAAGATTACATATAAAATTACTTCTCAGTGTCTCAACCCTTAATATTGATCACTTTTTGCCAAATTATAAATATAAAATTTCAATATCTTAATCCTTGACATTCACCTTGGCCAAATCACAAATATAAAACTACTTCTCAATATCTCAACCCTTAACATTAACCCCTTGCCAAATCACAAACACCTACTAATATTAAAATAGACATACTCTAGAATGGAATCCCTAGATAAGAATGTCTCAAATCATCACAACCCTTGTCAAATCTCTTGCTAATACTAAGTAATAAGCATCCCTCGGAATAAACTATCTCCAAACATTAAGCTTTACCAAATTTCACATTCATATTAATACAAACTACACAATTTTTTTTGTTAAAATTTAGATAATTATTAATTTATAATGAAATTAGTTCACTTTCCTTCTTTAAATCTTATTTCTCTCATTAAAAACTAATCCTTTAAGCTCTTGAAAAAATATATAAAAAGTGCATTTACTCATATGACTTTCGTTTTTGTTAAAATTTAGATAGTTATTTATTTATAATGAAATGAATTCACTTCCCTCTTTAAATATTATTTCTCTCATTAAAACCTAAGTCTCTAAGTTCTTGAAAATATATATAAAAATGCATTACTCATACAACTTTCGTTATAACATAATTATAATGTTTTAAATATATTATTATAATTATATCTATATTAATAATATAATAAATATATTCTTAAATATTTAAACATTTAATAATTTCATCCATAAACTTAAATGAACATAATGTTATTTTTATGAAATAAAAAATATTCAAAAACTATAAGTTATTTTTCAATTTTATATAATAAATTATAACAATGAAAATGATTTATTATACAAATTTAACATTACTAAGTGCCTTCTTCGGAATGGGGTGTTTGAAACAATATAAGTGGGGTGGGGATAATGTGACTATTATCCCACGAGGCATTGAGGTAAGAGGATATGGCAACACATCCTCCCCAGGTCAATCATCACACCCATCGCATCATTCTCTTGGTACCATAAATCCCATGACATGGTGGAGGTATTTTCTTCTAGTCTTAGATTAATGCTAGGCTATGGTTAATTGTTCTTGGTTATTGAATGATTTAGTATGATCAGCACCTCTCACACGCATTGTTCATTTTTGGAAGTGGGGGACTCTCATCATGAACAATGTTTCCACCATGCGTGAGAAAATATTGGTGCTTGATAACGTGTTAGGTCTAGTTTTATTGTTATCCCTGTATAATATGCTCGTCACTCAATGCATTATGGTGCAAGTAATTTGGGATATTTTCATTATTTTTTTGTTTTTTAGTTTTTTCAGTTAACCCCTCGATCTCCATGATGGTAATAGAGGGCTTTGTGGTTGTTTCCTTATCTAGTTTTAGGTATTTTTGGCAAGGTGTGGCTTCCCTCTATCTTTCCATGCCTTACTACCTAAAACTCTATGAAGTTCATTCTCTTGTGATCCCTTGGTGGTTTGTACCCCCTCCATTTTTCCGTGCTTCACTCTCCCTCTTGCTCTAAGTTGCTCGACTCACCCCTCTCATGCCTTGCACCCTCGTCACCTACATTTGTCATAGATAGCTTTGGGCATCTTTCTCTTCAAGTCAAGTGGCAACTCTTTGGGTTGTGTCCAACATGCCTTGCTAGTGTGATTGGGTTCAAGGAAGCACTGCCTATTATCAAGAGAAAGGAAGCTCTCATTCTGAGCAATGGATGAAAAGCTCAACGACTAGATTAGAGAACATGCCTTGTAGCCAGTGTAAGAGGAGATTGATAAGGTGGAAAGGGAATTTTTTATGAACATCATTTTCTTATAGACTCAAAAGTTTTGACTCAGGCAACTAACTAGTTCTTGAATATAGGCCACACCATGGCTAGACAACAACTAGTATATTTACACAATTGACATATATAGACATCTGAGCCTACTGTTGGGACATGTGATAGTTGATAGAAGTGAATTAAAAAAAAGGATTGTTTCAATCCTAGACGTAATGTAGATATGCACTTCATGGCTACCAAGATTGGGAAAATTGAGCATCACTTGGGCATCGTTCCTGACCTTGGGTGCTCTCCAGGTTGCAACCATGAGCCCACCCCAGTTGAGGAATAAAAATATCATAAGTCCTAGAATGATGTTCTTGCTACCCCCTCTTTGATTTTTTGTTCTATGTATCTTTGCTTTCAGTATAAGGACGACCTCAAAGGCCTAATATATTAGACTAGCCATTATGTTTTTTGGATAATTATACTTGGTTATTGTGAGAAATGAAATTTTGACTTTGGTTTATTTCTCTAGACTAAAACAAATTTCAAATGTTTTGAATATACATCTACCTAAAAAGAATTAAAACTAAAAATAAAGAAATAAATAAAAGCGCGTAAAGTGTCTTATATTATGAGCTTTGAGACCTATATTATTATTTTGGAACAAAGTATAATGTAAATTTGATATAGCTTTCTATAAGTAAATGAATTATGATAATAAATAACAACGAAACTGACATGCCAATTAATTTTGACATATATATTATAAAAGATAAAAAGGAAACCTATTAACATTACTATATAGAGATAAATAGTTGGCACCTTAACTCATTAGTCCCTACCCAAAGGGTTGCAGGGACTATAGTAATTGGTTGGCCCTTTTCTGTTGAGCTTGAACAAAACCAATGGTACTTTAGTTTTTTTATCCAAAGTTCGAAGATGGAATTTCAAAGTTTGATGATCATAATTCGTTTTTAACCAAATTTTAAAATTTACCATCTTATTTGGTCTCTTCCTCAACTAAGAGGCTCAAATATCTTAGGATAAAGGTATGCATTTAGTTTAAGTTTTTTCTAATTCAAGTAATCCTAGCATTATTTCTTTGAAATTTGAGTAACATTTAATGTTTCATGTGTATTATTTTAAAAACGTAAAGATGTCTAAAGTAAGATATCTGCTTGATATCCAAAGTTTGCTTAGTATCCAAAGTTGCTTGATTTTTCTATACTACATTCATATCAAGGGTTTAGTGCTGTATTTCGATCATTGTCACATGCTTTCTTCATGAGCACACCAGTATTGTGATCGATGCCACATGTGTGACTCTTATGGACACCTCCTTCATTGCATCTGCGACAGCTCCTTTACCACTGCTGAACACTCTTCAATTTAGTAAACCTAGTTAACAAAACAATTTATGCTTAAACTTATGCATAAGAAATTTTCATAGAAAAACCCTTTATGCATAAGACTCTAGCTGTGTAGCATTAGACATAGCTTATGCTATAAAAAATAAATTCAACAATTGTTAGCAGTGTTGAACATGGCTTACACTACTAACAATAATATCAACAATATTTATGTTTAGATTCTACAAGGGTCATTATTTATTTTGATTTACAATGTCATTAATGTATTGACAAACATAATGCATGCTATTTCACGGATGCATTAGGAAATTTGATGTATTCAGTGTATACATGTCCATAGCGCTACCCTTATTATAGTACCTTTCCTACTAAAAAGGATAGGTAAGAGTAGGAATAGTTGTAGCTTCATTGGTTTGTGATTGTTTGGTCCCGAAATCAGGAAGTGGAACCTTGGGAACCATATTAGGTCTAGCGTGACTAAAAGCTATGGAAATGTTAGAGTGTATACCCTCATGCCTATACTTACCTTTGGGCTATACTGGGACCCTAAGCTATCACTGCCACATTTTGATATTGCCTTTTTATGGTGGTTAGGTTGAGGCATTTGAAAGGGAAATAGAGAGCATATGAAGAGGAGGTTCATTTATTTCATCAGTTTTTGTATGTTACAGAGCTTGCATTAACCAAACTACTAGTAAGTTTTCTCTCTGCTCTTAACCGAGATATCTCTCTATGGAGCTAGCAAGCAAGGGGCGATGAGGGCGCATGAGACCCAAATGCAAAAAATTAAAGTGAGAATAGAGGGTTTTTCTTACGTCATTCTGGAAATGATTGGCATCCTACTCTAAGGGGAACCTTTCCTTTCTCAGAGAAGAGTTGAATGAAATAAGAAAGTCACTGCCTTATTGTGGTGTGGTGTGAAGCTAAATGAAATAAGGAGCATTAACAGAAGGAAATGTTAAAAATAATGTGAAGAGATCTAAAGCTCAAGTCCATGAAATGAGCCAACAAATAATGAAAAATAAAAAAACAATTTTGGTTACCTGTGATTCACTTTCACTTTCCCGCAATGTAGAGAAGGAAGAGTATGAAGACTTTACCCAATGGAACCATAAAATCCTTTATAGTTCGATCTTCCCCAAATTGCACTCCAAAACAACACCTTTAGTATCAAGAATTTGCAAATACATTGCACCAGTATGACCCCATAAATAAATTCTATATTCATTATATTTAATAAGGTGCACCTAGAGCATAAGCAATGACTACAAACATGAATCCAAGTTCCAAGATCAACCATTGAATTGACCCTAGGAAAATCATGAAGTCTTCATAATCGAACTTCCAAGTGGAGTGGAAAAATAATCACGTATAAATAATCGTAGACGAATCGACTAGAGTGAACCCTAATTATCTAATATTTCACAAATAATGAGCATTACAATAGCCTTGTGATGATTTTTTAATCCCTTGAACCAGAGATCAATCATGACTCATGCTCTTAAGTAGGGATACAACCAACCCTCTCACATTTACCCAGTTTCACCGGCCTACCAACGTAAACATGAGTTGAGGGCTACTATGACATTACTCAACCTCCTAAGTATAGTTAAAGAAGTGGAGTCAACAATCTGAAATTTTACTGACCTTCCTCGGTAGCTACAGGACACCCAAAATCTCAACAACCACTCCCAATGCCCAAACCTTGAGCTGGAATACCTTTTCTTGTCACCTGGGTTCCCAACCACATCCATGAAAAAGCTTCCATGCAATTGAGGGCCTTCAACCACATGAATTATGCTACCACGCTACAGTTGTGACATAAATTCTTCAGTTCGGAGAGTGCAGTCCTAGATTTTGAGCCACCCCTTCAGGCTAGCCTCTAGACCACTACCTCGAACTTAGTGATACATTCCAGAATGATAATTAACTTCAATATAAAGCCATTCATAATCAACTTCAATATCAAGGACTGGACCTATAGAGGCCTAACCGTGACAGCAATTTCATTGAACATATTGTCAACATTTAATCTACAGGTCATGAATGCATATATGAACATAGGGGTTTGATACTTATCTAAGAATCATCAAGAAGGTCTAATGCCCTCTCATAATAACTACAATAAAATTGGTTAGCTCATGCATTCAATAACCTTTAATGAACTAATGAAAACATGTCAAGATCCTACCGTGTTACTACAATTACCCTCCAAAATTTTGTCCATGCTTAGATTTTGGAGCCTCCCTTTTGTCGAGATGAGCTCATCATTCATTGTAATCAAGTATTCATGCTATCTTAAGGACTTATATTTCGTTCAGTGCTTATGATGTTTTGCTTTGATCAAGATTTGATACTTTTTAGACACAAGTTACCTCTTTCCTTTACCTTGTAGTTTTGTCAGTATTCCCTTCAAAAATTACACAATATTAGAATGCAGGCCAACCTTGAAGATCTAAATTGCACAATATATAGTGGTAGAACATCCTTGAGCTCAGAAACTACACAATCCTAAAGGGAATTCCAACCTTGAGCTCATAAATTGGGCGAAGCCATCCTTCCCCTAAGAAACTATGCAATTCACTGAAGCAAGGAATTGTCCAATCACTTGAGCCTTGGAATTACACAATTTCCTTTTTTATTGTGAAAAAGAGGTTTCCCAAAAAATCAGATTTGGCATCTTAAAAAATAGGAGTTGCCCCATCGATGTTCATTTCAGTCCACTAAGTGGTTAATTATTTAAACAAGTGACCCTTTTTACTTGATTTTAGGAATGTGTGTCTGAAACCCTAACGAGACTAGATCTATATAATAGATGCTCCTAGAGATCATTTTCACATTTGATCTTGGAGATCTACCCTTCCCAAGGAGATCAATGAAATTTTGGTTGAGTTTGTGGTGCTTTTCCGGGTGAGTTTTGCTTTTGTCTATTTTTTATGTCACTTTTGTCCTTTTGCTTTTGTGAGTGTTGTTTTCTTAATTATCTTCATATTTGGTGGAATTTTATCTTATATTAACTTTTACAAGTGTTAGTTTGCTCTGTCACTTTCATTTTACAAGTGTCGCATTGTTTTCTAGGTGAATCCTCTCTGCGGATAGAGATTATCCCTCTAGCCCAATGAGTGGGTCTAACAACCTAAGTGACAATATACCAGACAATTTCCTAAGTTGGAATTAAAAAGAGAGACAAAGAAGATGACTTATCTCGTTCTAATGTTATCTCGATCTCCATTGGTGAAGACCTTGAATCACTTGTGTCATGGGCTCGTTCATGCTTCTCTTAGCGTTTATGACATTGCACAAGAGATCAAGACACAAAAATGCATGCAAATACAAATAGCACATTCAAAAGCAACCTACTTAATTGATAAAGGAATGTTAAGCTAAATGATACATGAGCATACACATTTATGGAAAATGAACCAACAATTGTATATTAATTGAAAATAAGGGGAAGCATAGAACCAAGCCTTGATGTTGATAAGATATCCTTGAATGAATATCCAAGTTCAAGCTAAGCTCTCCAAGCACTCCTCCAAGCCAAATGAGTAGCATATAGGCATAATCTTAGCATAAGGGTGCAAATAGCCATACACCAACCATTTGGGAATGGGAGAGGATGAATATATAGGCTAGGAAAGGGAGTTAGGAGCTCTCCAAAGATAGGAGTAGGCCCTCATCTCAAGGAGGTAGCTCATAGGGATAAGACCAAGTGGCCAAGTTGGGAGAATTCGACCTCATCTCTACCGAACAACCTCCAACTTGCCGCTCTAGAAGCTTCTAGATCACTAAGCTTCTCATCCTCTTTGAAAAAATTTCCTTTTTGGGATCATCGTGGGTATACAAATCAAAATATTGATGCCATCGCAGGTATAGTATAGTGCAACATGTGGTCATCACTGTTTTTAGTATCATAAGGGCGATGATTATCAAATTAGGGTTTTAGAGCTATTTCCTTCAAGGCAGCTCAAGGCATTTTCCAATCAATGTCTTAGGGAGGATATGAGTTGCATATATGAATGAGTACACTGCATGATGGTCATGTTTTGGGCACTTCGAGGTATGTCATGGGGAAGTGCAGGAGGTGTGTCAAAATACTGTGTAACACACATCAACTTCTTGTTTTTACCCATCAATAGTGTCTGTTTTGGGGACTCCATATGCATGCTTAATTTTCATTTTGCATGTTGATATTTTTCACTTGATTTTCACTGATCTATCTTTCCCTTAGTCAAATTTTCACTCTTACTTGCACCATCACTCAAATCTACCACTTTCCAATCCTCTTCCCAGGTCAATCTACCCCTTACTTTGCCAACAATTGCCATGTTCAACTGTGCAATGTGGAAGTCCAAGGCTCAAGCCTCAAGCTTGGCCTATGAGACTATGCAATGTGTAGTCCATGGATTTGCCACCTGCACATTACAAATTTCCAGGGCACAAGCCCCATTCTTGGCAACTGATATTGTGCAATGTGAAATATGTCCCTCAGTTTGCGCAACTGAGACTACACATTGCATAGTATCTAGCCTCAAGCCTCACCCCTGACTGCTAAGATTTCACAATGTGAAGTTCATGAGGCCAGTCGCTTCCCATAGTAAAGAAATTTCATAGTTTTCCCTCTCGCTTGAGCTAACTTATGTTTGCCATGAGTGGATTTTTCTCCTACAAGTATTGTAGTTTTTGAGCACTTATCTTCATCAACTACTGTCATTATGGCCCCCAAAGTACATGCCTCAAAGGATACTATAAATATCAGTACCAGCGAGGCAGCTGAGAGTACTCTAGTGAACTTGCCAGTTTTCTAAAATACTCAATTCTTCATAGAGAAAGAGTCATACATCACATGGGAGAAGGCGAATGAGTTTTTCTTAGCAAAAAGATTCAAAGCATATCTATAAGACAAACAAGTGTATGTCAATTTCCAAAGGTCAGGATTACACAAGATTGCATGCAGGTACCCTGTTTTTCCATGTGCATATATTTTCAATTGGATATTGTCCCATGCAAACAACAAGATCATGACTCTCAACAGTGTCAGTGGATAGAGGCATGCATCTTTTATGGCACATGAATTTCAGATTTTGTGTCACTTGTCACTACCAGAATCTTACATGGATTCCTACTTCTAAGCAGTCCTCCAATTACTTAAGCACAAACGATATCGTCAAAATCTAGTTGACAAAGCCTTCCAAATTCCATCAAACATCCATTAATACTTACAAGACCAAATCCCTCAGTAAGGCTTATCAGTACCTGATAATATTATTTTGTCAGATCTATGGAAAAAGTAGTACTAATACCTTTCCAGAATGTTGGGCATTCTTGCTTGACCAGGTTGTGAATGAAGGAAAACAATTCAACTGGTCATATTTGTTGGCTCAACAATTAAGGACCCATGTAAACAATGCTAGAAACCATACCAAGGGTAAGAAATATAGGTTCTACATGTTTTCCTACCAGCTAGATGCAATTTATTCTTAGAACAATTTTCCCTACATGAATTGGACCTAGTCATTGAAACAAGTTGTTGTGCACATTTTCTACAAGCTTCCTTCATAGTGTAGTTACAAGGGAGTAATGGAAAAGTTGACCGTTCACTTCCTCATTCAAATTTACATGTTATTATTTCAGGTAGAGCCACCTTACATGTCCCATGGGGCAATGGAAGCATTGTCAGAACTAGCATATTGGTTTACCTCACCGGATGGCACTTTCATTAGAGTGTATGGAGGTAAAATGTCTCCACATATTCTGTTTAGTTATGCCACTGACAAGTTGGTCATGCAAGAAGTTTTTTATCATATCTCCATAGGGTTATCAGGAGTTTTACATACGATGAAGAAGGCACCTTGGCTTGTTCTTCCTTTGCAAAGTGGATTGTATGAGATCAAGAATTTGAAGGTTGCAGACACCAAAGGAAAGGAGATACAAAAAATTTCATTCGTTTGTTTGGACTTCAATCCGTACGATCCCAAGAATGTTTGTAAAGAACACTGTGTGAGGACTCATTTCGAGTGGCCAAGTGAGACATTTTATAGGTCTGAGGAGGAAGAGATGAATAAATGTTATAATGATTCCATGTCCCACGAACCATTCAAATTCACATAAACATCACAGGTTACTCCTCATAAATAAGTCACTCCAAAGGCAACACCAATAGAAAGGCACAAACTAGTGCATGGAAAAGGGAAGAGGAAATTTTCACATAGTCGAGTGGAAGAGTAGATTCATAGGATGAAAGTAGATCCAATCATCCTAAAAGTGGCGATAGCAGTGGAAAATAGGAGGAAATAGATTGTTGTAGCGGCTGCAAGACCCTCCAAAATGTTGGCCCGCATCCAATTTCGGAGCCTCCTTTGAAAGTTTTACTTGATGTATGCACGCACTTGGGTTCACCCCATGAGCTCATGTGAATCTTTGCACCCACCTTGCTTGATCGTTCAATAGACAAATTTTTCATGTTGATGTCAATTTCATGCTTGCAACCATGTTCTGGTCATACACAAGGTCTTCGGTTCATGTGTACATGTTGTGTCCGCTATGCAAACATTTATCGTGCTCACACATAGAGTCATATACACTGTTGCACAAGCATCGTTGTGGTCGTCCAACGATCAATAAAAAGTGTTACGCTTGTCTCTCACATCGTCGGTCAGTCATGTTAAGCATGTGTGTCTGGATGGTTTGAGTCGTCTCGTCGTCAAGTCCCGTAAGTGTGTGTTTGCAAATTCATGTATGCACCTTTTCACTCACTCACACAATTAGTCGTTTTGTTGAAGTTATGACGACCAGATTCCCCTCTGACAACTGGACCTTCACCCCGCAATAAACTCGATCGACTGTCACCTAGAACATCATAGAAGCACCAAGAAAGCCATTTCAAGCTGCGTTGCCTACAAGCTGATCAATCAACCTACTTGCTGGTCAACTGGAGAATTTGTCTCGATAGTCACCCCGAGACTGATTGCCATAAAATATTGTGCAGAGGCTGCAAAGCTTTCCCACTCTATTGGCTGAGAAAATTGCACAGACATGCCAGATAGACACCAAGTTCCCATCCTTGTCTCGCTCAGAAAATTATGTAGTTTTTCCAGCTAGCCAACCAGCCACTCACTAGAAAAACTGCGCATATTTCATGGGTAATACCTCTGCTACTCAACAATCCACTCAGTTTAGAAATTGCACAGAGGTGATCAGTAGGTCTACCTCCCAACATCAACACATTTTTTCCTGGCAGCAGCTGACTGTCAGTTCCCTCCAGGAACTGCGCAGTTTTGGCTGCTAGGCTCCCGCTGCCCATTCCTTCCAAAAATTTCGCAGATTTTTTCCACCCAGCCTTCCCACAACCTGGACTGTTCCTCCCAAAAAATGAGCATTTTTTTCCTCCAGCTTAGCCATACCTCGAGAACAGTCACTATCGATCTGGATTATCCATCACCATCTCCTAGTGACTTCTTTGCAATTTTCACCAGCAATGCTTAGAGCCTCCATATAAGCTTGAAGCTCACAACCTTGTCTTCTCTCCTGATCACCTGCATCTGAAATGATCATGCATCATGGTAGACTATGAGGTTTATGGATTTGATTTCATCTCTTCATGAGTGAATGCAGATACAAGGACACAAACAAACATGGTGCGAAGATGGAGGGGATGAACAAAGGGAGTACATGCAGAAGGACATGCTCGCCAACAAATGAACAAATGATGAATGTAAAGATATGTGCTCATGAATAGATGATCATCCAAAGATGTGTTCATGAATAGATGGATGAGAAAATATGCAAGGATGTGTTCGCACACGGACAGACGGTCGAACATGCACTTTTCTTGAACGAACGAACCTATCAAGCATGCCAACATACAAGTAAGGAGAAACATGTGAATGCAACATCAATCAAACCCAATGATCATCGAAGACTCCACACACTTTGCCATGTGTAGGTGAAGCTATGACACACCATGAGGACATCCATCACCAAGCAACACCGCAACTTGACATGCACACCAACAACACGAGTGTACCATCACTATCATGTCGAGTCTTGTCATGGGTCATGTCATCCACATATCTACTATCGGCCATATTTCCAATCAATGTAATGTAACATGGAAATCCAAGAGACCCACTTGTCATATGAAGATTCATGTAAAGTCCAAAGGTCAAGGAAGTCAAACAATGATGAGGGAAGTCAAATAGCCCCAAGTTTCAGTTTCACCCTTGGCTATAAATACCCCCTCATTTGTACATGCAAAGGACTTTTTCACCTCCAATTCTCCCACATAGCCTTGAGAGTCTGTAATATTTTCTTTGAGGAGTAAGTAGTGGCTCCAATGCCCTGCCCACATTTTTAGTGATGTATGGTGTAACGATGTGTCTTGCAACTTTTGCTTAATTTAGAAGCCTACTAACAGGCCATCATGTTTTCACACATGTGTTGTAACTTTTGTAAGACTAGTGTTGAACACTTGTAATACATGTTGCTTTAACCCGTGTTTAACACTTGAACTCATTCAATTGTTGTAATACATATATATTGATGAAAACATGTTGTATGAGCTTTTAATGCTATCATGCCCATGTTGGTTACCTCCTCGGACATCAAACAAACCTTTTCACATAAACTTGCTATAGCAACCATCGTGCTCGCTCGGAGTCGTCTATTGTGTGTTGTACGTGTTATCATTCCTTGTGTGTTGTCACTGTTGTATCCATGTGGACTGCTCCTCCGGAAGCTGCACATGTCCTGTTGTGTTCTGTGTTCCTAACAGAGTTGGGGCTTCCTCGCATCCGAGTTGGGACTCAATGCCACCCTCTCCCGCTGTAGTGAAAGAACCATTGACACAAGTAACACTAGAAATCACCAGACAGGAAAACCTCACTACTCGAAGACAAAGCAGACCACTCTTTTGTGCTAAAAAGCAAGAGTTGAGGAAAATATTTAAGATAATGGCAACCGGGCCATCATACCGGATGTGACTTCCACACCAAATGGTGTGAGGTCTAGTTGGGACTTCATACTAGGGTGATCCCTTGAATGTTGGCGGGTCCATCACCATCAACATTTTTGGCACTAGAAGGAGGGCCGCTAGTTGTTTACAACTGAACGTCCTTTGACTCTCACTCATCAACCATCTGGTCAAGGAAGTAACTCACACTCCCTTTCACCTATGCATGACTTTGCAGTTGGTTACTTCTCACCTCCTAGGACTAAACACGGAATTCCATATCATCACATTCGCTCCATCCATCCCATCACCTGCCAGTTCGCAAAATTAGTCAGAATGATCCCAGACATACAACATCTTCCATATTCATCAAGGAAGCCAAAAACCACTCCCACAAGGGTTGTTGTATCATTAGTGGGAGAAGGAGTTCTTTCCTCATTTGAAGGTCTGGTAGAAGCTATTGAAGATGGAGAGGAACCTCTAGTCTTTTGATAGGGGGAACAAGACACCCTCATTATCTTGGGCTCAAACTCTGGTACAGGAGGTGAGGGAGAAGGTAGTAGGGGAGGCAGAGGTAGAGAAGAACCGAGAGACTCAAAGCAGAACCATCAGATTCTGAAGAAGAGAAGGAGGACGAAGAAGAAGAAGAGATGGTTGACCAAAATCTAGAATGGATGACTGGGGGACCATTGCCTTTCCTGGGTGCTTTGCATAAGATTCCAAAGGGGGTAAAGAGAATGAACATCAATTTCAACCCTGATAACACAGTGAAGGAAGAAGACCACTTGGACAACTTCTACCTGCAGTTATAGACCGTTAAGGTATGGTACGACGATGTAGCATGTAGATTGTTTCCATGTATCTTGGACGGTCATGCAACTATTTTTGGCATTATGATACAAGTGTTGTCCTTGATGGCAAGATGATAGATTATAGTGCAGTAGGTCAGTAGCAAAGAATTGATGATCAGACTACAAAGAATGAAGAAAGATTAGTATATACGCAGGTTCACTATATACCAAGTCGCGTACATAGGAAGGTTATACGCAGCTTCACTATGTACCAAGTCACGTATATACGCAGGTTCGCTATATAGCAAGTAGGGTATACATGCATGTTATACACGCAGGTTATCTATATACAAAGATGCGTATACATGCGGGATTGCTGATCAAAGGTCGCGTATGCATATGCAGGCACTTTCATGCACGAAAAAGTGCATACATGTGGAAAAGCTTATTTTTGGGTCTGTGGTATTTAGACCTATGGTTTTGGTCCTTGGTATTGCGTCCAAAGTGTTGAACCCAGGTATTGGGTCGCTAGTATTGGTTCCCAATAGTTTTGGACCATGGTATTGAGTAAGGCCTAAGACTATAAAAGGAGAAGAAGATCATTAGGCAAAGGTATTGAGAAAGTCTTGAATATCTGAGGAATTATGAGATCCAGTATGCAGGTTATGGATTCATGATGCTTTGCTAAGGAGGAATCTAAGCGGTTGATGGAGAACAAGATCTAAGGACAGATTGGGATCTAAATGGCTTGGAATGAATCATCTCTATACAGTTTGATCATGCTTATTCTAGATCTGTATACTGACACATGTAATGTTCTGTAAATGTTATGATATGGGTATGATTGATGTCTGGAACAGCTGAAAAGTTATGAGAAAATATTTGTAGATCTATACGCAGGTTGCCTTTGGTGAAAGCGTGTATGTATGCTAGTTTGGTTCGTCATAGTAGCGTATACATTATGATATATGATATTTGAAGTTGCAGTTGGATCTGGTTATTGTTGCAGAGTTATATTGTTTGTTCTGTGTTCCAGTGACTGTGTTGTTGACAGGGTTACAATGTTTCAGTATTGGGTGATTCAGAGATTGATGATGCAGGTGTAGTTGATGGGTGTATTGTAGTGATGATTAATTTTGTGCTTCAATGTTGTTGATGGGTCCAGTATGAAAATTGGATGAAACGTGGCCTTCACATTATAATGTTGTGTTCCATGAGTATCCATTCTGAAAATTTATGAAACGTGGTACCTGGAGGAAGAAAGAGAAGGTTGTAGCCTTTTGTAGGTTGGCACCTATGTACTAGTACATCAGCTAGTACAAGAGCTAAGGGGGTGATAGCTCCCTTCCAGTAGCAGCTGGAAAACGAGTAAAGGTTGGAGCATTTCAGTAGGCCAACACCTATGTACTAGTAAATGGATTGGCTAGTACAAGAGCTAAGGGGGTTGTAGCTCCCTTCCAGTAGAAACTGGAAAACGAGAGAAGGTTGTAGTCTTCTGCGGTAGAAGCCTGCGTACTGGTATGAGACTGCACCAGTGCATTGTAAAAGAAGTTTCTTATTAAAGGAAGATAGACAAATTGCAGCAGGTGGTTTTCACGCACATTAGGTTTCCATCTTATATCATGGTGTTCATGTGTGCTCTTTATGTGTGATAATCTATTCTATTTTACTACACCTGTTTAGTGTTAATATGTTTAATAATGTTATGAGGCACTCATTGGAGATCAACTAACTGAATCATAAGTTTATTGGATATACACTAGTTGATTTAAACACAGTTGTGTATATACGCGGGTATCCTTAACTGAAGTAGCATCTATGAATCTTAATATGGAAATGAAAAAGTGATATTGATTGGATAATACCGATTCATCCCCCCTCTTAGTATTATTTCCAACAATTTGTTTCAGAGCAGGTCCTTTGGTAGAAGCTTAATCGCTTGAAGGAGATCAGTAGAACAATGGGAAAGAAACTTAAGAAGAAAGCGCCTAAGAAGAAGAAGACATCTCAGAAGAGCTATGACAGTGGGAGAACCAATTGGGGAATATGTGGAAGAAGCACTTCAAATTCAGAATCACTTCAGGATGAAGATGAACAAGCGAAAGAACTATCAGGTATGAATTTGTTATCCTCTGGTGATACATTTATCCATCCATTTGAAGATGATGAAAGTGATAGCAAAACAAATGAATTCACTCTTATGGGTGAGCAAGAAAGATATCAAATAGAGGCATAATTTAAAAGGCTTACAGACAAAATTACATATCAACAAGATCTATTGAACAAAAGGGAATGTGCCTTCAAAGAAGAAGCTACCAAACTAAATGCTCAATTAGAGGAAGGAAACAACGTATGGAAGTTATTCAAGGACAAGGAAGATCAATGTCAAAAGTTGCAGGATGAAGTGACATCATTAAGAAAAGAAGTCAATGAAAGAAGAACAACAATAAAGAAACTCAGAGATAGATCCAGTTACTATGAAAGTCTTGAAGCTACGATCCTCTCGCTAAAAGAAGATCTTGAAGAATCAAATAAGCAGAATAAAGAACTACTCCAAGCTCTTGAAAAACAAGAAAACGAAGTTCTTGAAGTAAGACATCAGTTGGAAGAAGGAAGAAGAGCTAAAGAAAACATGAAGAAGCAGTATCTTGAAAAGGAAGAGAAACATCAAGTTGAGGTAAATATTCTAAAAGATAAATTAGAAGAAAAGGATAAGCTCTTACGATTTCAAGATAGTACTAAGATCTTGGATGATATTCTTAGTAGCTAAAGGTGTCCTACTATCAAAACTGGCCTTGGTTTTTATGAATCTGTTGAAGATGAATCTTGCTCACAAGGAGAGGCAAGGAACTATAATGTAAAATCTGAAATGCTCAACAAGGATATGAGAGGTCAATCCCATCAACAACCAAGGAAAGAAATTCTTCAAAGAAAAACTTTTATTCCTAACTATGGAAATAGTAGTTGGTCAATTCCTCAAATGAATAATGTTGAATGTTATGTATGTCATAATCTTGGACATGTTACAGCCAGATGCAGAAGAAGAATGGTTCAAGACTATCACTCAGAAAGATCATCACGTTCCAGGTACTTTAAGGGATATTGCTTTGCTTGCAATATGTTTGGTCATAGAGCCGTAGATTGCTATAGAAGGAATATGAAACATGTAAGATGTTATGCATGTAACAAGCTTGGACATACAACAAAGGAATGCAGGAACAAAGTACGAGCACCATACCAAAAGGAGAAAACATCATCACACTTGAAGATATGGAAGAAGAAGGAAGTATAGTCAGAAAGATGTGGTACATCACAATATACAAACATAACAGACTCAGGGGGAGCTAAAAGTGTAAAACTTCAGTGTCCTAAATCTCATACGCAAGTTTCATAAAGGGAAGTCATGTATATACGTGAGTTATACACTGCACAGTCATGCATATGTTAGTTTTAGGAAAAGCAGTGAGACAGACTCAGAAAAAAAGGGTCTGATATGAGTCAGTCCATTATTTGCTCTGTTGATAATGGTTACAATCTGCTGATGATGTGTGAAAATGTCTTGATACTTGTAAGATGTTTTAAAAGTGTTGTGATCCTAAATTAATGATACTTCTTGCTAATATATGCATGATCAGATCTGATAATAAGCAAGATGGCACAAGTTCAGGGGGAGCATATGCCTTTAATAATGCATTGTTGGCATTATGATTAGTAGTACTTCATGATGATGCTTATATGGCTAAATGATACATCTTGTTATGGTTATGAGTTGTCCATGACAAAATCTCATATGATTCTTGGGGTTACATAGTTGGTGTTCTGATCAGATTTGTGGATGCATATATGGTGCTTACATGGTGATCTTCATAAGCATAAGAAGCTTGAATACACTTGATGATGAGTCACTCATATGATGTTGTTGACATATATTACAGTAATGATGTAGGGTTCCTATAGTTCTTGGCCCTCACATGGATGAGGATTGCTGCTGTTACATAGTGCTATATACAATATGCTAGATACATATTCAAAGTTGCATTGTTGGAGACATGATGATGATGATTTCTTACCTATATGATGATAGGTTGATACTTACATATGTTGATTGATGCAGATGATCCCAAGTGATGATACTTGGATGATATATAAGATCATGCAGATCTTGATGTTGATAAGATGGCTATGGCATTTATCACATATGATATAATGTGAATGATTCGGTTGCTGGTCTAGATGCTGTTGACAGATGTTTATGGAGCAGATCATAGATTGTGACTATAAATTTCTTATTTAGATGTTTGGTCTCTATTATAAATGTCATAACAAGACTCTTGATGTAATAGTTTGTCTCTATATATTGTAATCATTTGATGAATCTCTCTGGTCATATGGTCTAATTTGTACCCCCATTACGCATGGGAAGGATGGTGTAATATTTTAGTCATGTATAAACATTTGGTATTTGGTGTATCCCCACTTGGTTGGGTGGAAGATTCAATATTGATATATCCCCACTTGGTTGGGAGATGGATGTATGTATGAGTCCTTGGTGATAGGAAGGTCACTTATGATGTATGGAGTCATGTTCTTTCTTGTAGAACATGTTTTTGTAGACCTTGCTTACAGTCAGAGGGAGCATGGACAAATTGGTACACCTTCGCATATACAAAGGGGGAGCTCATTCAGAGATTTCAACAGGTACTCAGGGGGAGTATGGACAGTGGAATATTTATCAAGGAAAGAGAATATCTTGGTCCGCCCTTTGCCCTTGATGTCAAAGGGGGAGAGTGATTTTCTGTTGTTGCCATCAAGTCCAAAGGGGGAGATTGTTGGCATTATGATGCATGTGTTGTACTTGATGGTAACCCACTCATAGAAGAACAACTCACTTATATACCACTAGATGAATCTATAGAAGAGATATAAGATGTGACAGAATACATGGGATGCAAGACAGCTCAAAGGAATCAGATGACACTTCTCAGTATGACAAGTTAGCTTTGCCATCAAGTCGAAAGGGGGAGATTGTTGGCATTATGATACAAGTGTTGTCCTTGATGGCAAGATGACATATTATAGTGCAGCAGGTCAGTAGCAAAGAATTGATGATCAGACTACAAAGAATGAAGAAAGATGAGTATATACACAGGTTCACTATATACCAAGTCGCATACATAGGTAGGTTATACGCAGGTTCAATATGTACCAAGTCGCGTATATACGCAAGTTCGCTATATACCAAGTAGGGTATACACGTAGGTTATCTATATATAAAGATGTGTATACACGCGGGATTGTTGATCAAAAGCCGCATATGCATATGCACGCACTTTCATGCATGAAAAATTGCGTACATGTGGGAAATCTTATTTTTGGGTCCGTGGTATTTAGACCTATGGTTTTGGTCCTTGGTATTGCGTCTGAAGTGTTGAACCCAGGTATTGGGTCCCTAGTATTGGTTCTCAATGGTTTTGGACCATGGTATTGAGTAAGGCCTAAGACTATAAAAGGAGAAGAAGATCATTAGGCAAAGGTATTGAGAAAGTCTTGAATATCTAATGAAGTATGAGATCCAGTATGTAGGTTATGGATTCATGATGCTTTGCCAAGGAGGAATCTAAGCGGTTGATGGAGAACAAGATCTAAGGATAGATCGGGATCTGAATGGCTTGGAATGAATCATCTATATACGGTTTGATCATGCTTATTCTAGATCTATATACTGATGCATGTAATGTTATGTAAATGTTATGATATGGGTATGATTGATGTCTGGAACAGCTACAAAGTTATGAGAAAATATTTGTAGATTTGTACGCGGGTTGCCTTTGGTGAAAGCGCGTATGTACGTTGGTTTGGTTCGTCATAGTAGTGTATACATTATGATATATGATATTTGAAGTTGCAGTTGGATCTAGTTATTGTTGTAGAGTTCTGTTGTATGTTCTGTGTTCTAGTGATTGTGTTATTGACAGGGTTTCAGTGTTTCAGTATTAGGTGATTCAGAGATTGATGATGTAGGTGTAGTTGATGGGTGTATTGAAGTGATGATTAATTTTGTGCTTCAATGTTTTTGATGGGTCTAGTATGAAAATTGGATGAAACGTGGCCTTCAGATTATGATGTTGTGTTTCATGAGTATCCAGTCTAAAAATTTATGAAACGTGGTACCTGGGGGAAGAAAGAGAAGGTTGTAGCCTTCTGTAGGTTGGCACCTACGTACTAGTACATCAGCTAGTACAAGAGCTAAGGGGGTGATAGCTCCCTTCTAGTAGCAACTGGAAAACGAGTAAAGGTTGGAGCATTTCAGTAGGCCAGCACCTACATACTAGTAAATGGATTGGCTAGTACAAGAGATAAGGGGGTTGTAGCTCCCTTCCAGTAGAAACTAGAAAACGAGAGAAGGTTGTAGTCTTCTGCAGGTAGAAGCCTATGTACTGGTATGAGACTGCACCAGTGCATTGTAAAAGAAGTTTCTTATTAAAGGAAGATAGACAAATTGCAGCAGGTGGTTTTCATGCACATTGGGTTTCCACCTTATATCATGGTGTTCATGTGTGCTCTTTATGTGTGATGATCTGTTCTGTTTTAATGCACTTGTTTACTATTAATATGGTTAATAATGTTCTGAGGCACTCATTGACGATCAACTAACTGAATCATAAGTTTATTGGATATACGCTAGTTACTTTATACGCTAGTTGCATATATACGTGGGTATCCTTAACTGAAGTAGCGTATATGAATCTTAATATGGAAATGAAAAAGCTATATTGATTTGATAATACTAATTAACCCTCCCTCTCAGTATTATTTCCAATAGCTACATGGTATCATAACCTTCTAGCCAACTCCATACAGAACTAGAGTGCTTTCAAACACATGTTTCTTGAAAAATTTGCTGATGACAAGACTCCAGCCATGTTACTCAAAGAATTGGGAATTCTGAAGATGGGGGGGAAAGAAAAGGTAAAAGACTTTAATTAAATGTTTGCACGCATATTGAACAAGTTCGCAGCAGACACCAAACCTCATGACTCCATCACTATTGATTACTACATGTTCGCACTACAGATCAACATTGCATAGTTCATCAAGCAAACTGCGAAACCAACACTATTGGAAAACTGCAAAGAGGCTATTGTTGTTGAGAAATACTTGCATGTGATTGGATTCATCAAGGATGAGGAACCAACAAACGACTCAAAAGATGCAAGCAGGAAGTCCCAGGCAGTGGCGAGCAAAGGTAGAGACAAGGAAACAAATGATATTGAAACCCTCACTTGCCTCGTCAAGAAATTGATAACAAAAGTTTATGAGGTTAAACAACATAAAATGGACACATCTGCAAGCAACCATCCTCCCAGATAGAAACAAGGAAGAATGTCATCAGGCAGCAACCGGTACCCTGCAAAAGCTATGCAGAGCTCTGTGTTCCACATCGATGAGTGCGCAAATTATGAATTCTATTCATTCCATGAAGAACATCACCCAGACAATTCTTGTTCAAACTCGAAGTGAGTCGCAAGCTCTATATGCAGTCATACATTTGACACAGAAAACAATATGCAAGAACAGATGGAAGACACAAATAATGATGAATATGTTGCACCTGATGAAGCATCATCTTTTGGGCATGTGATGAACATGTATAAGTTCTCACAAGTAGTGTTGAAGGCGAACACCGAGAAACAACACCTAAAGAAAAATGACCATTACAATGTTAGGAGTAAAGGGGCTCCCCTTATAATTGGGGAAGCAAAAGAAAATATGAGACTGCTGATAAGGAAGGTTGATACACCAGCCGCCCCAAAGCAAAAAACACAAAGAAATTCCAGCAAGACAACGACGGACTACAGTACGTCCATGAGCAGAAAACTACAAAATACTCCACCAGACAACACAAACATCAGTCTTACCCCAGACACCTCGGTGAGTCTACCCCATTTGGACTATAACATTATGGATGACATGTAGAAAACTCATGCAAACATTAGTTTGTTCGAGTTAGCTAAGATCTAGAGTCAGCGAGACATCCTGCTACGCACATTGGGACAGACAACAATGGACAACGCAACCTCTACCAGTGAGGGAGCAAGCACACCTCCCAGATCACTTTCCACTGTGATAAACACACCCTGGATAGAAGAAACAAACTCAGTTTTCCCTCCATTCCTGCTCTCATTTGAATATCTTAACTATAATGTTCACAACTTCTTGGTTGATTCTAGTGCAACAGCCAATGTCATGCAGCTCTCCATTGGTAAAAAGATCAATGCACAATGGAGAAAGACATCTGCGCAAATCATCCAATTTGATCGAACATTTGTACCAACCATTGGTGAACTTTGAGACATGATCATATGACTATCTCATGACAGTCAGGTCCACCAATGCATCAACATTATTGTTGTGGAAATACTGTGAGCATACGGTTTACTACTCAGCAGAGACTGGTCCAACAAGCTGAATGGATATTTTGCTACAGATTGGTCGAACATGTGGCTTCCATACAAGGGAAAAATAAATCAAATCTGGGTGATATCCGTGAGCTATATGAGGGACAATGTCACTCCCATAAATGACGAGAATGAACCATTCACCTTCGTAGAACTCATGTTTGGCAACTGTCTCCTAGAAACAACATTGGGGTGTTATCCTGCACGAACAACTCTAACCCCACCAGACACGCAGTCGTGTTTCCTTCCTTGCCCAACTGATAATGAAGCATGTACAATAAATTGTACCAATAGTAGCAGTAGTAGTAGCAACAACATTAGGGGTAGTACAATCACGTCGAACAGTCCGTGTAGAAATTCTCACTGTAGATCACCTGATAATGCAATGTAACTAAAGCAAAATACTTGATCTACTTCTACTATAAAACTTTGTGGAAGCTTAATCAATTTGAGCAAGATCAAACATAACACATATAACAGAGAAGAAGAATCAATCACACATGAAACACAAAAGAATGCTTTGGGGAAAGCCTCAACTAAAAATGTCGCTATCTATATTATAATGCAAGTGGAAATATCTCAGGATTACATCAAGCTTTAGCTCTCACAGCTATCCAGCTCTCAGTACAATCCCTCTCACTGTTCATAGACAGACTAGACAACTCATATGCCTTTTCCTCTATCCTCCAAGCCTCCTATTTCCTTGCACTGCATTCCCTGGGTACTCCTACTATAACCTTTTGTGACACTGGTCTCACACACTGATTCAACACACTGTAAAACTGTGCAATCCTCAAGGAATAAATTCCTTCTGCATGCAAGATATTTTCTTATAGGAAAATTCTTGCAACTGATAGTACACTTTCCTTTCCTTTAATCTCAACTGGCCCTTTGTCTGAACTAACATGCATGAGTTATTTATGAGAGAATATTCAGTTATCTAGAGTACACTAGTTTCTAGTTTCATGCATGCATGCATTAACTGACTGAACTCACAATCAGTTCCACAAACTGTTTGGAACTAATCTAACTAGACTTAACTTAGTTAACTGAGCTAACTAATTACAACTCATCCTTATCTCCTTATTTAAGGGATAAATTCCTCAATCAAAGGGATAACTGTTACATGACTTCACAAAGACTTCATGTTTGAATTTGTCCAACTAATTAACTCAGGATGCATTAATTAATTACTTTTCAAATAGCTGGTGAGACTAAATTTGAATTTTAATTCTCAATTTTAATTCAAGGAAAAATTAAAATTGGAATATATCCTAAAATTCTATCTATAGTAATGCTATTTTTAGCATTTCTTGTTGCTATTTTCAACACTCCCTCTCGACAAGAAAGGGATTATCCACCACCCTGATCCTGTCTCTATGGAACTTGAATTTACACTTTGAAAATCTCTTAGTCAAAATGTTAGTATCTTGCTCCTCGGTCGAAATATACTGCAACAACATGATCCTCCTCGCCAGACAGTCTTTGAGATGATGATACCAAATGTTGATATGCTTGGACCTGTCATGAAATACTGGATTCTCATAGAGTTTGATACAAATCTGATTATCACAATAGATCACAGTTGGATCCATCCTCTAATTAAACAAACCAACTAGAATTTTCCGCATCCAAATGGCCTCACATGTTGCCTAACTTGTAGCCATGTATTCAGCCTCTGTTGACATGAGTGCAAATGACCTTTATTTCCTACTGTACCAAAAAACTAGAGCTGAAACCAAGGTTGAAAATTCCTCCTGATGTGCTCCTCCGATCTTATGGACTCCCTGCTCAATCTCCATCTGTGAAGCCTTGTAGCTTCACTCCATCTTACCATCTATACCATAATCCATACTGAGATGTGCCTCTGAGGTATCTCAAAACATGATTTGTTTCCTTCCAAAACAACTTGGTAGGCTGAACCATAGCTTGACTTAGCTAGTTCACCGCATAGCACAAATATGGTCATGTGTTCATTAAGTACATTAGTGAACCCACAAGCTCCCTATACACAGTAGCTTCTACTACTTCTCCTGAAGTAGCATCCTCCTTCCTCTAGTTACCTCCTAGAGGAGTCTGCATGGGCTTGCACTTCTCCATGTGGAATCTCTTGAATATCTCATTGGCATACTTTCCTTGAGACACAAACAACTCCCAATTCTTTTTCCACACTTCCATGCCTAAAAAGTGGTGCATGAGACCCATGTCTTTCATCTTGAACTCTCTTGCAAGGTCCTCCTTGTAAGACATGATCTACTGATCATCACTTGTCAATATCAGACCATCAACATAAGGAACAATGATCAACTACTTACCTTCCACCATGATGTGGTACAAGTTCACATCCTCTTCACTCTTTGTGAAGACCAACCCAGTGAAGTAGTTGTCAATCCTGGTGTACCAAGCACGAGGTGCTTGCTTCAGCCTGTACAAAGCTCTCTTGAGTCGACACACATGTGACTCACGATTGAAGGTATCAAAACCTTCTGGCTGCTCTATGTACACCTCTTCCTCAATCTTTCCATTGAGGAATGTAGTCTTCACATCCATTTGATGGATCTTCCAACCCATCTGTGCTGATAGTGCCAACATCAATCTAATAGATGAGTACCTTGCTACAGGAGCAAAAGTCTCATCATAGTCAATCCCCTCGACCTGTGAGAAACCATAGGTAACAAACCTTGCCTTATGTTTCTCCACACTACCATCAACAGCTTGCTTTACCTTGTAAATCCAATGAGAACTCACAACTGATTTGTTCTCTGGTCTTGGAACCACATCCCAAACATTGTTCTAAACTATGGAGTCATACTCCTCCACCATAGCATTAACCGAAATCGGTTGTTGCACTACTTCCTCAAAAGAAGATGGCTTGATATCAACACATTCCCCAACAAGGGCCATGTATCCAGTGTACCTATCAGGTGACCTCCTCTGTCTGCACTGAGAAGATGGTTCTCTCAAATTCTCTCTCGCATCCGATAACAACCTATTAGATTCTATCATGTGATTCTGCCCATCTCTGGAAGACTCTACTTGAGTGGATGTCTCCACTCCCAAAACCTCTGCATGTGGCTGCCCCACATCAGTCTAAAGCTCCTCCTCCTTGGGAACCAAAAGTTCCTCCATAGCTTGTAGTTGGAGCTCCCTCTCAAGGGAAACTCGCATGGCCTTCTGCTCATCAAACTTAAGATCTCTGCGAACCACTGTCCTCTGACTAGTAGGCAAATACACTCGATAGTTGTGGGGTGTATCAATGTACCCCACAAGTATCCCCAACTCAGTTATTGGCTCAAGCTTCTTTCGGTCATCCTTGGTCACATGGAAATAAACCAATGAGCCAAAGATCCTGAAGTGACCCACATCTTGTCTCTTCCGGGAGAAAGATTCCTCTGGTGTCTTCATCCCAAGTATGCAGTGCAGGCTTCTATTCTACAGATAGACCATTGTGTTACATGCCTCATCCCACAAATGAAGTGGTAAGCCTTGGTCATGCAGCATCGCCCAAGCTACCCCCATAGTTGTTTTGTTCTTCCTCTCGGCCACCCCATTCTGCTACGGGTTATGAGGTGTCGTCAACTCCCGTTTAATTCCTTCCACTGCACAGAAGGCCTTAAAATCTTGAGAGAAATACTCTCCACCATTGTTGCTTCTTGAGGCCTTGATCTTCTTTCTTAATTCTTTCTCAACCAAAGCTTTGAGCTCACAAAACTTTGAGAAGGTTTGATCCTTCTTCTGCATGAAATAGATCCAACATTTACGAGAAAAATAATCTATGAAAATTACATAATACCTTTGTTTAGCAGTGGAGGCTTTCGAGAATGATCCACACACATCTGTATGAACTCTCTCCAAGATCACTTCAACTTGAATGTCTCATTCATGAAAGGAAGATTTTTCATACTTACCCAAGGTACAACCTTTGCATGTGTCCTCTAGCTCAATTTGACCTTTGGGAAGCTCGGTATAAATCTGTTGCATTATCTTCAAGGCCCAATGATGCAAGTGGCCCAACCTTGTATGCCATAACTCACCAATATCTTGACTTTGCACCAATTCTACTTTAGAACTCAATGCAACACAGTCATCTACCTCCAGCTTTTAGAGATTCTTCACCTGAATCTAAATCCTCTTGGTCTGAACCGTGGCTATGTGTCTCAGGAACACCTTTCCTTCACTGAAGACTACATCATAACATTTGTCTTCCAACATTGCGACCGATAGCAAGTTTTTCTTCAGTCCAGGCACATACTTTACATCAGTCAGGGTGAGAGGAGCTCCATGCTCCCTCTAAAACACAATTGTACCTTCACTTGAAACACGGTACTTTCCATCATCACCCATCTCTATGCTCATCTTGAGGTCTTTCTCCTCCAATGTACTGAATAAACTCTTATCACTGGTCATGTGGAATGAGGCTCCATTTTCCAAGTACCAAACACAACCCACCATCGATGAAACCATACATTCGATGAGGGTAAAATCCAACTCGAACTGAGAGGTCAGTGCCACACCTTCTGATCCTTTTGTGGATCCCTTCTTGGATTTATTCAATGGACAATTAGTTGTATAATGGCCCACCTCATGACAATTAAAGCAGCTCACTTTAGATTTGTCAATATTCTTCCCACCATGAGAAGAACTTGATTTGGAATGGGAAGCCTTCCTTTTCCCTTTCCTTGCCTTACTCGCTAAGGCTAGATTTTCTTCATCATCATGCTTAGATGAATAACCATCTCTGGTGCTCCTGCTAATCTCTTCCTACATCAGATCTGACCACAGTCGTTCCTAATCTGATAGTTTCTCTTTTCCATTCACTAAGTCCTGGTAGTTATGCCAACTCTTAAGAAGACCGAGGAGAGCAAGACTCACCATATCATCATCAGTTGTCATTATTCCTACACTTCCATGCTCATCTCTGCAGGTGGTGAGATTGTTCAGATATGTATAAATAGTGTCGCCCTTTTCACACTTGATTTTCCTAAGCTTGTCATTGAGTGCCAGTTTCCTTTGGTCGCTGTTGTTCTGATATAGTTCCTTCAATGTCTTCCACATTGAAAATGGAGTCTCCATCCCATGGAGACTTGAGAAAATATGGTCTTGAACTCCCTCCAAAAGAATCCTCCTCGCTCTTGCCACACACTTCTTCCATTCCGCCAATTCTTGGGCATTAGCTACTGCTGGCTTGGGGACTTCTTGATAAATGAAGTTCTTCAAACCATTTTCTTCTAATATTGCTTCCATGTGATCCTTCCATGCTATGTAATTCGAGCTGCCATCTAGGGCATACTAGAGTCTCAAGCCATTGAATGTCATTAGTGAACTTTGAGATGTGATAAGAGATCGATTTTGTACCTGTAATCAAGAACTTCAAACTTCTAACTTTTCCCTTCTATATATGTTGTTCACAACTTTGATAACCTTTGCTCTGATACCATGTAGAAATTCTCACTGTAGATCACCTTATAATGCAATGTAACGATAGAAAAATACTTGATCTACTTCTACTATCAAACTTTACGAAAGCTTAATCGATTTGAGCAAAGATAAAACAGAACACATATAACAGAGAAGAAGAATCAATCACAGATGAAACATAGAAGAATACTATGGGGAAAGCCTTAGATAAAAAACCAGCTATCTGTATTATCATACATGTGGAAATATCTCAAGATTACACAAAGCTTTAGCTCTCACAGCTATCCAGCTCTTAGTACAATCCCTCTCATTGCTCATAGACAGACTAGACAACTCATATGCATTTTCCTTTATCCTCCAAGCCTCCTATTTCCTTGTGTTGTTTTCCCTGGGTGCTCCTGTTGTAACCTTGTGTGACACTAGTCTCACACACTGCTCCAACACACTATAAAATTATGCTATCCTCAAGGAATAAATTCCTTCTGCATGTAAAAGATTTTCTTATAGGAAAATTCTTACAACTGATAGTACACTATCCCTGCTGTTAGCACCTACATCCACCTCAGGTTGAAGGAAGGAAAAATTGAGGGTAACCACAAACCACGCTTAGTCTGGTAGCTAGCCCTACCAGAACAGGAGAGGGATCTCTCCGAGTCACACTCAGTGAATAGATGAACGAAAAGGCCTGAGATGACTTTCAATGAACTATTTATCTTAGGCTAGTAAGTAAAAATGAAAATAAGGAGTGATTTTTTATGAATGACTGTGTTTCTGGGATGTTATGGGACTACTGGACTTCAATGAATAGAGAACTTAACACAAAGGCATGGATTATTTCGTGAGGCAAGGTAGGCGGAAAGCCTAGAAATTTAGTTTTAAGATAGTGCGGAATGGAGAGATTGATTAAGAGGGTGAAAAGGGCATGGACAACATGAATCCTTTTCAGCAGAAGAAATGAACACTGAACATGAAATTTTCCCACAGGCAGAGCAATAAAATTGAATTCTACCTTAGCTAACTTAGAAAATTTCAATGGAAATGAATATGAAATGAGTTATGAAACATAAGAAGATACATATGAAACATAAGAGACACATTTTCTACACTCACAACCACATGAATCTCATGAAACAGAGCCACTGCCTTTCATTAATCCTCTGTAAAAAAATATACAATGCAGAAACAATGTTTCTTTCCCACAGTCTCCTAGAAGTTACAAGCCAACCAACCCTTTACAAATGGTTTGCATACAATATATAGAAGGTTCCATGAAGAGATATAATGTCCAAGGGTTGGTGAGTTACTCGAATCATTACAAAATGAAGGTGGAGAGCCAAACACCAGCTACACGTGCAGTGCCACGAACATGACAAATGGCTTGGGTGACCCTTTGCCTTCCTTTGCCACTTGGATAACTGACCATCTGGAGTGAAAATACTTATAAAACTGCCTTAGGTGCCAAAAAAATGAAGTGCATATGAGTGGGCCCACTTACAAAAAGTTGGGAAGCGAAATTTCACAAAACAGAGGCATTCTGGGCCTTTTTTCCCATATGCGTCGCGCCCTCTTCTGTATGCGTCGTGCCACTTTGAGGCCAATTTTGAGGCACTTTCTGGAGTCAAAAATGTGCCCAAGTGTACTCGTTGGAAAGCCTGTACTATCTACTTTCTAACCCAAGTGGAATTTTTGAATTTGGAGCTCATTTGCCCCTCCAAATCTTCATTCTCCCAAGACTGCTTCCTGTGTGTCAAAATAGGGGCAGTGAGGCCATTTTTGAGTGTTTTTTGCCCTTTTGGTTGCCAAGCTCTTCTCCAAATTTATTGCTCCATGTGCTAGTAGTCGTGATTTTTCATGCTAAATCCAAAAATGAAAACCATTTCTCATTTGGATCTCCCAATCCTATGCGTCGCACCAGTGGCGCGGCGTGTATAGAGAAAAACCTGTGTTTGTGCCAAAAATTTGTCATGTGACCAAAATTTCCCCAAATTCCTGGAAATTTGGGCTGGAGGTCCTCTATGAAGTGCTATGTTGTGCCAAGGAAGCTTCAGCCAAGATTCAAAGCCGATCTTGCTCTTTTTCCTCTTTTGTTGCTTTGCTCAATTTTGCCTTCAAGCTCCTTATTCGGGCCTTTGCGCTCATGTTCCGTGCCCTGTAATGACAAGCCATACTCCTCAATATGGTTTTGTCCCTATTTGCCTTCTCCAACAACTTCTCCAAGTGTATATTGACCCGATCTAACCAAGACTCACGGTCGTTGTTGATCTCTTGCTCCAAGGTAGTGAGCTCAATCCTCCTCTGCTGGGCAGCTTGTCAATTTTCACAGATGCTTTGCAGCTCCATGATCGTCTGTTGGTCCTCAAGCTGTTTGTTTCTTTGCTCCAGATATTTGATGACCTATCTAGCTCTCTCCATATTGAGTATCAAGTCGTGTATCTTTGAGTCCTGCTCCTGAATGGTCATCCTAAGTTTGGCATTTTCTGCCTCTGTCTCTTCATCCTGAATGAGGATGACATCGGTCTCCTGTACACCTGATGGTCCCTCATAATGCACGGGCTTCTTGCCCTTTTCCAATATCTGCGTAGTCAATGCCGGAAGCAAGGCCCCTTCCACCCCGAGTGGAGATAAAACTTGCTTTGCTGCTGCAAACAAGTGCCTACTGCCTCTCTGATATGTAATGAAAACTGGCATGGTAGTGGTCTCATGATGCACATGTTGATAAGAGGGACCACCCAACTCTTGCTCGGGCTCTGATAATACCTGTGGTGTGTTGAAGAAGTCACGGGAGATGAATTCCTCCCAAGCAATGCCCTGCAATCCCAACTGATGATCTACCAAAATCCCGATAAGAGCAAAGTGATACACACTGTTAAGCTACTGCTGAGGGGTCTTATGCAGCATGAAGGTGTTCATCCTCTCTATATTCCTGCATATGAAAAACGGGAGGTTCATCATCCTCACCTTGGTAAAGTGCATGAGCAAGCGGATGTGATAGGCATACAGTCGAGAGAACCTTCCCTCACAGCTGAAGTATTTCATGATCAATCTCATGAGCAGAGCATACTCATTCTTCAAGTATCTGAAGGGAAATACTCTTGTGAGCTCATTCAAGAATCTGGCTTTGATGTAAGGCTCATAGTGTTGCCTTTCCACATTATTCTTCTTATGCCACTGCTCCCCAACATTTGGTATACCTGTTGCCACTGATATAGCTTCGGGTGTCAATGTGAAAGTGACCCCGACCAAGGTAGACTAACCTCCATGTAGATGAAGCACAAATAAACGGGCCAACTCATGATGAGCTCTCACATTTGTCACCCTTTGACAAAATTTGAAACATGATAGGTGCTGGAAGCATGACATGGCAAGAGGGCATGCTTGTAACTCGGTGAGGATAGTGGGTTCATCCTTGACATGTTTGCCACTCTTGTGGTGTCTCCTGGGAGCTTGCTCTTCTGAGGATGAGTCACTCTGTGTCTCCCTCTCATACTCGGACGAATGCTGTGATGACATGACTGCAATGTGGACTGTGATTAGGCTACCCCTTTGATGATGGTGTGAGGCTGGGTGCCTTTGTAATATCTATTACCAAGGGGAACAATGAAACAAGGTTTGTTAGGAAGGGAGTGATGAAATGGGGATAGGGTTTATAGGGAGAAATTTGTTTAGGGATATGGGAGGAGTTTGGGGTATTTTGATGGGGTAGGGTTTTGGGGTTTTAATAGAGCAATAGGCGGAGGGGAAAGGGAATATGATTTTGGTAGTGTTAGGGTAGTGATAATAGGGGAAAAAATGACATAGGGGAATAAGGGACAGGGGTAGGGTAGGAAAAATAACCTTGGCAGCAACAACGCTGTTACACAACCCTAGCAAAATGATTTTTCTTTGGTGTCTTCTTGTGTTTGCTTTATGGAATGTTTTTGCATTCAATCACCGGCAATAACCCACCATATCTTTAGCAAATTTGATGCACAAGTGAGTTTGAGAGCCTACCTTGCAATTAGAGGGGCTTCACAAAAGATTTGAGGGGGTTTTGGCACGTTATGGGCGTTTTGTCTCTATGCGCAGTGCCCCTGTCTGTGTGTGCTGTGACCTAGGTGTGCACTGCGCTCGTTATGGGTTTGAACTGTGGGCGGGTGCTGTGTGCGTCGCGCTTTGCGTGTGCGCCGCACCCTTGCCTGTGTGCGTCGCGCCCTTGTTTTCACCTCCAAACCGACTCGAGCTTCTCTTATATGCCTATGACTGTATGCGTCGCGCGCAAATCCCAGCGTGTCGCACCCTGGGTATGCATCGTGCCCTCAAGAAAACGCCACTGTGGGCAGGCTGTGTGTGCGCCGCGCCCTCTGTGTGCACCGCGCTCCTGGTTATATACGCCGCGCCCTCCAAGGTCGCCTCCAACTCACTCAATTGCTCACCAATGCACACTCACGTCTTTCCAACACTTCTCCAAGACTTGTAATGGCACAATGCATTTGTTTTTGGCAAAAATTGGTATATATAGCCATGGAAGAGATGGGTTTAATTTTTTCCTCTTCAAAAACCCACTTTTCTAATGTTTGAGTTTTGCACTTTTTTCACTCACTTTAAAACACATTGATTTTCACTTTCCCTTTGAAATTTTAGCTCGAATGATGCAATTTTCGGCATTATTTGTAGGGATTGCACGACAGGACATTTGGCCATGGAAACCATGACTGCATCTGAAAAAATCACTTGACGACTTTTTTGAAAATTTTGTCATAAATGACACTGTTTGAATTTTCTTCAAAACAGAGTTTTGAAGAAGAGTTAGAGTCTATCCACATGATGATGAAGCTTTCTGAACCATAACTGTGGAAGGGCCTCACTTTGGCCTGCATGGCTCTACTGGACATGTTTAAAGACCAAATTGATGAATTCCTAGACCTAGACCTTGAAATGACCTTTGTCCTTTAAAGGACCAAACCTTGACTATCATGGACCTTGATGATGATTGACAAAAGACCTGAGCCAGTAGGAGCCAGACATGAGGGGGAATGACTATCATGACCTTCTCCGTCAGATTATGGCATGCTCCTAGCGGAATGCAACTGAGAGAATGGAGCGAGACACCTAATCATGAAATGCATAAAGAGTTTTGATCTCTGACAGAGGACTGACCATACCGACTCTAACAGTTCCCTTGGGAATTCGACCCCTATTATTTAGGAATTTCCCACTATTGAATTGCACAATTCCCTAGGGTCATTCCTCTGATTACATGCACCACCTGTACATATTAGAATATGCTACAACTGATAGTACACTGCCTTGGAATCTCGATCTCAACTGGGTAACTCAAATTATCTGCATGCAACAATTATTTTGCGCTGATTGAACTAACTGATTGATCATTGAGTGTGGTTGAAGTTCTACTTCCACAACGTTCCCTCCATTAGTTCTTATGACAGTTAGAACTAGTTAAACTGATAAGAACTCGAATTCACTGAAATGGATTGCTAAAAATTAGCAATCAAACATACTGAATAAACTCAAGCTTCCCTAACTCGAATTAATTGAGTTAAATGAGTGACAAGTGACATGTCACCTCAGTTAACTACCTCCAAGATTTTTGCTGAATTATAAATTCGAATTTTCTCTAGTTTTACCAAGGCAAAGTCAAACTGAGATTTTCTTGCTGCTTTTTGAACACGATTCTTAGCAAGCACAAGGTCTATTCTATCTTTAGGCCCCTGAACACCATTCTGAGCTCCCTTATATATGTTAAAGACCTTGTGGACCCTAAAGACATGAAAGATGTTTATGTAATCCCCTGTTCATGTGGGATTCCCTACATTGAAGAAATTGGCCACTCCATAAGATTGAGGATTCGAGAGCACACCGCAAACATCAAATATTGGAAGACTCGCTCCTCAACTTTAGCCAAAAATGCTGAGAAGACAAAACACCAAATTTATATAGAAGAGTCCCAGGTCATTGCCAAGATTGATCATTTTCATCACCAAAAGTTCAGGGAGGCCATTGAAATTTAAACAAGGTCTAATACTCATAATAGGGTTGATGGTTGGAATATAAGAAGTCGTTGGATCCCCGCCTTGTCCTCCTAAGGGTCTTCTTCCGTTTTCCCCCCTTTCTTTTCTTTTAGTGGTCAGTTCTCTCCTTTTTGTTTCATTTTCCTCTAGTTTCTAGGCTTATTTGATAATTTCTCCCTTTTCTTATTTACTCATAACAATAACCTTTCCTACTCCCTTGTTATCTAGTTTCGTTTGTCTTTAATTAAAATCAATTTTTGCTAGTCTTTTCATGGTTTCTTAAAATATATTCTTACCTTATATATATAAATTCTCCCCGCTTGTTTTAAAACAAACACACACATATAATTATTAATATTTAGCCTGTATATATATTAATACATTCTTTTAACTCTTATTTCATTATTTTCTTATGGTTTATATTTTTTGGGTTAGAATTGTACATTTATAATTACAACTCATATATGTGTGTGTGTGTGTTTATTCTTATTTATATTTATATTTATCAATACATTTATCTTTAAATGTTTTACTAACTATTGATACATAATCTCTTATTTTAATAATGGGAGATTTTTGTTTTGTTATTTTAATTAATTAATGAATTATTTTATTTATTTATTTTTCGCAAAAAAATCAAATCTTTTTATTAAGATACATAAAAAGTTACATAAGAAAATGCATTTAAGCATTTCATCATATAGCAACATATATGAGCATTTATAAAAAACTTAGCCGTGAGGAAAAAAACCTCCAATCCAAAACAATCCTAGGAATGATAAAAATTGTCTATCAATCATACATAATAAAAAAGACCTGATAGTAACTATAATTTGTGTGTGAAAAAAACATGGATGAAACAAAATACTAAAGTCGCCATGACATGATGAGAGTCCAAAAAACCAAAATTGCAATAACTAAGAAAAAACCACATCATGAGGGATGTTGTAGTGTTTTCTTCTCAATGATGTATGAAAAGAACCCACTTAAGATTGTGGATGATAAACAATCTCAACAATAGAAATGACTGCTAAACATTGTAGATCTGCAGCTATTAATAGGAACAAAACCTGCTAAAATTTTGATCTATGCTATGATCATAGTTAAACAATGAAAGAAAGAGTAATAACCCAAACATCCAATGGAAACCATATATGTAAAGAATAATTTAATAATAACACCTGTGAAGAGAACATATAAATGTTACCAGCCCCCCTCTACGAGATGGGTTCTTGGCTATCCTCAAATGTCTTCAGCGCCTGTAGAGTCTCTCTCCTCTATAATGCATAAACGCAGCAAAAATATGGTGTGCGACAATAAAAATAATCAAAGTTACAACAGTGAGTGCAACAATGAAAATAATCGAAAGTAAATAATGAATGGAAAACCCTCATATTTGTAACAAAATATTGAGTTATTCTCGATTAATGAGCAATAAGAAAATATTATTGATCCCATTCTTGGAATAACCACCTGGAATATTTTATTATATTTGTTTAGGAGGGAAAAAGTATTCAAACTTTTATTTAGAAATAATAAATAAATAAATGATTTATTATATCTCAATGAATTAGTTAAGAACAATAAACAAATAATGATTTATTTAATTATTCCTAAGGGATTTAGTCAAATTTAACAAAGAATAGTAATTAATTAATGATTAATTAGTTATTCTTAGAGAAAAATAAGGTAAATATTGATTTATCTATTTATTTTTCATGATTGGGTCAAATTTAACAAGGAATAATAATAAAACAATGGTCTAATTAATTATTCCTAGAATAAAAACAAATAAATAGTGATTTATTTAATTATTCTTCATGGGTTTAACTATAAATTACTTAATTAAGGTGGTTTATTAGATAATTTCTCACAGTGAAATCAATTTTACTAGGGTAAAATTGGATTTACATGGTATACTTTGATCCATCTAGTAAATTAGGCTAGATGATAAATTTTTTGGTGATAATAGATTACCCCCAACATACGAGTGTTAGGAGAAAAACGTATTACAGAAGTATGTTGTAAATACACAATCACTTAGACAACATAGGGGAGTCAAGGAGAGAGAGAGACCTATGAAACTGAATTGAAATAGGATAGGGACAAACGGGGTGAGAATAATGTAAGTGTCCTTTTATGTTTGTGGTGCCGAACCTCAATGAGGTGGGGGAGGCATACCCATACCCGCCAAGATAACTTAGTACAAAAATAATGGTTTGCCCAAAAATATGAAAATGAGCAATAAAGTACATGATGAATGGTACATGACATGCTGGCATAACAAAGCCATAAAATAATACAATGTGTCCCATATAAATAATGAACCTGGTAAAAACATGAGCCATGACTGAATACAATAATATCTGAGTACATGAGATGCAAAGCTGCTTCCCTTAAGAAGTGGGTGGGAGGGAGGGTAGAACAACCAGAGAAGCACTGCTGAATAGGGAAGGGCTCTGAAAAACTGAACGAATCATCTCAAGGAGATGTGCATGCTATGGACACTGTGATCGATAGGGACCGAATCCATCAACTCTATGGAATTGCATCTGAGGTTGTAGCATAGTGCATATGCATCCAAGCATGTGGGGGGCTACCTGAAGGGCCACCCCCTCATGAGGTCTGAAACATCTCACACACACCTGGGAATCACTAGTACAATCTGTTATACCACTGGATCATCAAGTGTATGGATCACGAACATGAAATGACCAAGTAAAGGGAAATAATGAGACCCTCTTCTCGATCCAAGGTGCTGAACATGAATGGAAGCTGGAATTGAGATACACCACCCGCTAAGACGTTCTTCTGGAATAAATGAGCTGATGTCGACAGAATAGGGCCCCTGATAGATGAGGAAATGAGGATCCTCAACTAAAGCACGAGGGAAAATAGTAATGTGACTAATGGATTGACACAAGGGATAATGGGGAAATGGGAATGAGGGACAAACAAACAATTACCCTTGTTAGAGCATAAAGTGCATGTTTGACTTGACATCAACTGACTCAACTCCAGAGGGGATGAGGACAATATGACTGGAGGCCAAAATGGGCAACTCAGGATGAATGATATGAAAATATGGATAGCATACTGGGACATGATATGATGGGACATGATAGATTCCAAGAATGCAAGGGTGACTCATCGCGGATGCTCTGAACAAGGGTGACTCGATGACACTGCCACACAGACTAGGCTCAATGGGGACCGTGAAAACATGAGTAAGTGACAGCTACTCATGACGAAAGTCGACATAGGGTATGACAAGTATTAAGAGGAGATGGAACTCAAAATATATTTTTCATTTTATAAGGAAATTTGTTTCTAAGAGGCAACGAAGTGACCATTCGTGGAAAAATGGTTTCCTGGTGAAGTGTCAAATAATCAAAAACTAAGGAAGACCCATTTTAGAGCTTGGTGAGAGCTTTCCAATATTTTTGATGGTTTATCAAACTGAGCTATGGTCTAGTTGTAATGTGCGACAGAAAAACCGTGGGTTTTCCTATAAAAGGGTATTTTCCCTCCAATTTGAGAGGAGGAGAAGGCCCTAAACCTTATGAAGATCGTAGTAGAAAAACCTACCATCAGAATCAATTAGACAGGCTTCACAAAAGATTTGAGGTGGTTTTGGCACGTTCTGGGCATTTTGTCTCTGTGCACCGCGCCCTTGTCTGTGTGCGCCGTGACCCGGGTGTGCGCCGCGCTCGTTATGGGTTTGAACTGTGGGAGGGTTCTGTGTGCGTTGCGCTTTGCGTGTGCACTGCACCCCTGCCTGTGTGCGTCGCGTCCTTGTTTTCACCTCCAAACCGACTCCAGCTTCTCTTTTATGCCTATGACTATATGCGCCGCGCGCAAAGCCTAGTGCGTCGTGCCCTGGGTATGCGTCGCGCCCTCAAGAAAAACCCACTGTGGGCAGGCTGTGTGTGCGCCGCGCCCTCTGTGTGCACCACACTCCTAGTTATATGCGCCGCGCCCTCCAAGGTCGCCTCCAACTCACTCAATCGCTCACCAATGCACACTCACGCCTTTCCAACACTTCTCCAAGACTTGTAATGACACAATGCATTTTTTTTTGGCAAAATTTGGTATATATAGCCATGGAAGAGATGGGTTTAATTTTTTCCTCTTCAAAAACCCATTTTTCTAATGTTTGAGTTTTGCACTTTTTTCACTGACTTTAAAACACACTGATTTTCACTTTCCCTTTGAAATTTTAGCTTGAATGATGCAATTTTCGGCATTCTTTGCGGGGATTGCACGACAGGACATTTGGCCACGGAAACCATGACTGCATCTGAAAAAATCACTTGACGACTTTTTTGAAAATTTTGTCATAAATGACATTGTTTGACATTTCTTCAAAACAGAGTTTTGATGAAGAGTCGGAGTCTATCCACATGATGATGAAGCTTTCTGAACCATAACTGTGTAAGGGCATCACTTTGGCCTGCATGGCTCTACTGGACATGTTTAAAGACCAAATTGATGAATTCCTAGACCTAGACCTCGAAATGACCTTTGTCCTTTAAAGGACCAGACCTTGACTATCATGGACCTTGATGATGATTGACAAAAGACCTGAGCCAGCAGGAGCCAGACATGAGGGGGAATGACTATTATGACCTTCTCCGTCAGATTATGGCATGCTCCTAGCAGAATGCAACTGAGAGAACGGAGTGGGACACCTAATCATGAAATGCATAAAGAGTTTTGATCTCTGACAGAGGACTGACCAGACCGACTCTAACAGTTCCCTTGGGAATTCGACCCCTATTATTTAGGAATTTCCCACTCTTGAATTGCACAATTCCCTAGGGTCATTCCTCTGATTACATGCACCACCTGAATAGATTAAAATATGCTACAACTGATAGTACACTGCCTTGGAATCTCGATCTCAACTGGGTAACTCAAATTCTCTGCATGCAACAATTATTTTGTGCTGATTGAACTAACTGATTCATCATTGAGTGTGGTTGAAGTTCTACTTCCACAACGTTCCCTCCATTAGTTCTTCTGACAGTTGGATCTAGTTAAACTAATAAGAACTCAAATTCACTAAAATGGATTGCTAAAAATTAGCAATCAAACATACTGAATAAAATCAAGCTTCCCTAACTCGAATTAATTGAGTTAACTGAGTGACAAGTGACATGTTACGTCAGTTAACTACCTCCAAGATTTTTGCTGAATTATAAATTCGAATTTTCTCTAGTTTTACCAAGGCAAAGTCAAACTGAGATTTTCTCGCTGCTTTTTGAACACGATTCTTAGCAAGCACAAGGTCTATTCTAACTTTAGGCCCCTGAACACCATTCTGAGCTCCCTTATATCTGTTAAAGACCTTGTGGACCCTAAAGACATGAAAGGTGTTTATGTAATCCCCTGTTCATGTGGGATCCCCTACGTTGAAGAAATTGGCCGCTCCATAAGATGGAGGATTCGAGAGCACACCGCAAACATCAAATATTGGAAGACTCGCTCCTCAACTTTAGCCAAACATGATGAGAAGACAAAACACCAAATTTATATAGAAGAGTCCCAGGTCATTGCCAAGATTGATCATTTTCATCACCAAAAGTTCAGGGAGGCCATTGAAATTTAAAGAAGGTCTAATACTCATAATAGGGTTGATGGTTGGAACATAAGAAGTTGTTGGATCCCTACCTTGTCCTCCTAAGGGTCTTCTTCCGTTTTCCCCCCTTTCTTTTATTTTAGTGGTCAGTTCTCTCCTTTTTATTTCGTTTTCCTCTAGTTTCTAGGCTTATTTGATAATTTCTCCCTTTTCTTATTTACTCATAACAATAACCTTTCCTACTCCCTTGTTATCTAGTTTCGTTTGTCTTTAATTAAAATCAATTTTTGCTAGTCTTTTCATGGTTTCTTAAAATATATTCTTACCTTATATATATAAATTCTCCCCGCTTGTTTTAAAACAAACACACACATATAATTATTAATATTTAGCCTGTATATATATTAATACATTCTTTTAACTCTTATTTCATTATTTTCTTATGGTTTATATTTTTTGGGTTAGAATTGTACATTTATAATTACAACTCATATATGTGTGTGTGTGTGTTTATTCTTATTTATATTTATATTTATCAATACATTTATCTTTAAATGTTTTACTAACTATTGATACATAATCTCTTATTTTAATAATGGGAGATTTTTGTTTTGTTATTTTAATTAATTAATGAATTATTTTATTTATTTATTTTTCGCAAAAAAATCAAATCTTTTTATTAAGATACATAAAAAGTTACATAAGCAAATGCATTTAAGCATTTCATCATATAGCAACATATATGAGCATTAATAAAAAACTTAGCCGTGAGGAAAAAAACCTCCAATCCAAAACAGTCTTAGGAATGATAAAAATTGTCTATCAATCATACATAATAAAAAAGACCTGATAGTAACTATAATTTGTGTGTGAAAAAAAACATGGATGAAACAAAATACTAAAGTCGCCATGACATGATGAGAGTCCAAAAAACCAAAATAGCAATAACTAAGAAAAAACCGCATCATGAGGGATGTTGTAGTGTTTTCTTCTCAATGATGTATGAAAAGAACCCACTTAAGATTGTGGATGATAAACAACCTCAACAATAGAAATGACCGCTAAACATTGTAGATCTGCAACTATTAATAGGAACAAAACCTGCTAAAATTTTGATCTATGCTATGATCATAGTTAAACAATGAAAGAAAGAGTAATAACCCAAACATCTAATGGAAACCATATATGTAAAGAATAATTTAATAATAACACCTGTGAAGAGAACATATAAATGTTACCAGCCCCCCTCTACGAGATGGGTTCTTGGCTATCCTCAAACGTCTTCAGCGCCTGTAGAGTCTCTCTCCTCTATAATGCATAAACCCAACAAAAATATGGTGTGCGACAATGAAAATAATCAGAGTTACAACAGTGAGTGCAACAATGAAAATAATCGAAAGTGAATAATGAATGGAAAACCCTCATATTTATAACAAAATATTGAGTTATTCTCGATTAATGAGCAATAATAAAATATTATTGATCCCATTCTTGGAATAACCACCTGGAATATTTTATTATATTTGTTTAGGAGGGAAAAAGTATTCAAACTTTTATTTAGAAATAATAAATAAATAAATGATTTATTTATTATCTCAATGAATTAGTAAGGAATAAAAAACAATTAATGATTTATTTATTCCTAAGGATTAGTCAAATTTAACAAAGAATAGTAATTAATTAATGATTAATTAGTTATTCTTAGAGAAAAATAAGGTAAATATTGATTTATCTGTTTATTTTTCATGATTGGGTCAAATTTAACAAGGAATAATAATAAAACAATGGTTTAATTAATTATTCCTAGAATAAAAACAAATAAATAGTGATTTATTTAATTATCCTTCATGGGTTTAACTATAAATTACTTAATAAAGGTGGTTTATTAGATAATTTCTCACAGTGAAATCAATTTTACTAGGGTAAAATTGGATTTACATGGTATACTTTGATCCATCTAGTAAATTAGGCTAGATGATCAATTTTTTGGTGATAATATATTGCCCCCAACATACGAGTGTTAGGAGAAAAACATATTACAGAAGTATGTTGTAAATACACAATCACTTAGACAACATAGGGGAGTCAAGGAGAGAGACAGACCAATGAAACTGAATTGAAATAGGATAGGGACAAACGGGGCGAGAATAACGTAAGTGTCCTTTTATGTTTGTGGTACCCGACCTCAATGAGGTGGGGGAGGCATACCCATACCCGCCAAGATAACTTAGTACAAAAATAATGGTTTTCCCACAAATATGAAACTGAGTAATAAAGTACATGATGAATGGTACATGACATGCTGGCATAACAAAGCCATAAAATAATACAATGTGTCCCATATACATAATGAACCTGGTAAAAACATGAGCCAGGACTGAATACAATAATATCTGAGTACATGAGATACAAAGCCGCTTCCCTTAAGAAGTGGGTGGGAGGGAGGGTAGAACAACCGGAGAAGCACTGCTAAACAGGGAAGGGCTCTGAAAAACTGAACGAATCATCTCAAGGAGATGTGCATGCTATGGACACTGCGATCGACAGGGACATAACTCTATGGAACTGCATCTAAGGCTGTAGCATAGTGCATATGCATCCAAGCATGTGGGGGGCTACCTGAAGGGCCACCCCCTCATGAGGTCTAAAACATCTCACACACACCTGGGAATCACTAGTACAATCTGTTATACCACTGGATCATCAAGTGTATGGATCACGAACATGAAATGACCAAGTAAAGGGAGATAATGAGACCCTCTGCTCGATCCAAGGCGCTGAACATGAATGGAAGTTGGAACTGAGATACACCACCCGCTAAGACGTTCTTCTGGAATAAATGAGCTGATGTCAACAGAATAGGGCCCCTAATAGATGAGGCAATGAAGATCCTCAACTAAAGTACGAGGGAAAATAGTAATGTGACTAATGGACTGACACAAGGGATAATGGGGAAATGGGAATGAGGGACAAACAGACAATTACCCTTGTCAGAGCATAAAGTGCATGTTTTACTTGACATCGACTGACTCAACTCCGAAGGGGATGAGGACAATATGACAGGAGGCAAAAAAGGGCAACACAGGATGAATGATATGAAAATATGGATGGCATACTGGGACATGATATGATGGGACATGATAGATTCCAAGAATGCAAGGGTGACTCATCGCGGATGCTCTGAACACGGGTGACTCGATGAACTGCCACACAGACTAGGCTTGATGGGTATCGTGAAAACATGAGTAAGTGATGGCTACTCATGACGAAAGTCGACATAGGGTACAACAAGTATTAAGAGGAGATGGAACTCAAAGTATATTTGTCATTTTATAATGAAATACGATTCTAAGACGCGACGAAGTGACCATTCGTGGAAAAATGGTTTCCTGGTGAAGTGTCAAATAATCAAAAACTAAGGAAGACCCATTTTAGAGCTTGGTGAGAGCTTTCCAATAGTTTTGATGGTTTGTCAAATTGAGCTATGGTCTATTCGTAATGTGCGATAGAAAAACCGTGGGTTTTCCTATAAAAGGGTGTTTTCCCTCCAATTTGAGAGGAGGAGAAGGCCGTAAACCTTATGAAGATCATAGTAGAAAAACCTACCATCGGAATCAGGATCTATGAATTTGAGGCAAGTGGCCTTACTTGTCTAAAGATGGCCTTAATGCTTCTTGGAATGATAGTTCCTGATGAAGGATTAAGGGAAGAGGAAAACAATAATGAACTACTAGAGGAGATCTAGAATTATCCTCGCCCTCAAAGTCAAACATGGAGACTAGGTGGTAAAGGAGTAGAACATTTGAAGATATTGTATCAAATGTCTATGATATGCGATGTGCATACGACTCGTCGAAGAGGTCGATAGGACAAACTATCCAAGGAATGGGAGGATAACTGACCATACCTAGATTTGGTGGGATCTAGGCCGAGACTTAATTGAGAAGATGGCTAGGGGAAAAAACATCATGCCCCCTAGTATGGGATATTGATCTGGTATGACCCCCTAGCAGGAGGAGTTTGTGGAGCACCATTGTGTTTTGAGTGCTCGAAAAAGGGATCTAAGCATCTTGACCCAACTTGACACGAAATCCTCCAAAGGATGATGTAGGGGCCTATGTGCCCCCTAGTATGCGATGGGCTTACTGGATGTATTTAGAATTATGGGTTCCAAACACTTATATGATACATAATATGATTATGAATTTTGTATGACGATGATGGTTCGCCATTTTTTTTTGTTATCTTCTGTGGTATACATGTGATAAACGCCAATCTAGAATGTTGTTTTGGGCTATAGGGACATGAATGAAAGTGATGGTTTCAAATTCACATATCAATAGCTTCACTCATAGATATTTTCTAAATAGGAATTAGTTATGCACATGATACACACCATTCAGTTGCATGATAAGTAGTAAGGAATCTAAACAAACATGAAGATGAAGGATGCGATGAGCGAGGGAATTGACTAACAAAATTATCACTTCATCATATTCGTCCTGATTATTGATGGCAGATCCAATGCAAACGCTATTTGAAAGGACTAACGTATGCTAGGGGGTAAAAATGGATGAGGCTACCAAGGCTAGATTCCAAGAAAAAGTGACTTGCACCGTCGACATGACCGATATATGGTGTGGATGATGGATCCATCTGAAAGGTGCAAAAGACAACGGATGAGATGATGCAATCTACCTAACTATATGGCAGAAATAAAGGCAGGCAAATCAAAGGGATGTGTTGTGAGCAACATTTCTGGAGGTAGAGCACATGGGGAGAATTAGGAAGGAGATGAACTTTGAAATCCTCGTGAAGGAATGCCCCCTTACTCAAGTGTAGGGGTAATCAGGGGTAGACATAGCTTCCATGGTGTGCTCATCAGGCTGGGAGATAGGCGGATGGGAGGAAGACTAATTACATGATGTGATGACATTACCTGGTGCATCAACTTGAGGAATAAGGTTCACAGACGCATCATCTTGAATGGCAGTCGATGGACTGGTAGACGAAGGGTCTACTGATGTTGAGATCTTGGATTCTGTCGAAAAAGGTTTGATAGAAATGCGCGCAACAACCTCAGGAAGGTTTTTCGGCGAGGAACTCAAGGATGATGACAAGTAAAGGATGGGGCCTGTGGTGTCCGTCATCTCGACATCAGGGGGAGGGATCACAATAGAAGGGCAAGAGTTTCCCTGTTTTGGTTGGCTGGTGGTACCAGAATGCATAGGTAGAGGAGTAGAGGTTCCGCTACAAGTGGCCTCGTAGTCACGAATTGCCCCAAGGCAATCGTGAAACTCATTGAGACGAGGGAAACAATGGGAATAGTAACCATGAAGATCACAAAGGGCACAAGGGTGGTTTGTGTGAAGCGTTTTGAGTTTCTTAAGTGGGACCGGTATGTTAACATGGACTTCCGAAATATCTGACTCAGGGAATTCTTCATGAACCAATGGTTTAAGTTGAGGATGTTTAGGACTAATGTTGGTGGTGTGCCCAACAATGTCACACAAAGCGCATGGGGGCATCGGCTTTGGGGCCTTAGGGGCTAGAGGAGCTTGGGGAGCCTTGTCCTTCGAATATTTCCTTTTGGCTTTTCCCCCCTGTCGAGATGCTTTCACAACAGGAGTTGGTTCTTGTTGAGGTTGTGATGGAATTGAAGCAGCTGCAGGGGTCATGGGGACCGGTTGAACCAGGGTCAAAGCGTGATATGATCTTGGCTGACCAGGCAGAGTGTTTTCAAGGGGATCGATGTATCATACTAGGATCCCGAGAGTCATGTTAGGAAGGACCAGTGAAGCCATGAAAGGTACAGAAAATATTCCCAGAGGGGGGAATAAGAAAGGTATATGGATGGCAGGATAATGTCCTGGTGGAATAGCTCCTGGATGGTTAAGACCTGGAGGAACAGTTCCTGGAGGGAACATAGGAGAGGCACCCAGGAATGGAGGAGGTCCTAGGGGAGTGGGTCTAGAGGGTTCAGCTGGAAGAGCAAGAGCTAAATGCTGAGGAGCTGGTTTTTGATCAGGTGTATTAGACTGCTTAAGGGAAGATTGTGATGCTTGTAACATGCAAACACTCATGGAAATAGGTTCAGAAATGGGAGGCAGAGGACTAGGGAAGGCACCCAACAATGAGGAATCATTATAGAATCTAGGCGACACACTGGTGCAACGAGTTGAGGACTCGTTGTCAGACATCGATGAGATGATGGACTCAGGGGAGGTCACAGATGCCGGCTCGTAGTAAGGCAACTGATCAATTGTAATGATCTCCCCTTCATGGGGGAAGCACATCTTGCAGAACACCGAAAACACAACAATTGACATGGGATGTGTAACTACGAACTAAGAGGATGTTGTAATCCTAAGGGGCATCAATGACTTCAATATCAACAGGGACAGTCTTTCCTGCAAGGGTCACTGGATAGTCGCGGTACATGCCAAGGGGTTGGGAGGAGTGCCCATCCCAAGCATGCAAGGTGATGGTGGAAGGGGACATCTCAGGTGACTTGACTTGTTTCCAAATAGTAGTGGCAGGTGGATGCACCTTCGTTAATAATGCATCTGGAGATGATGGCCTCAACTTTAGGTTGAGGGATCTGTAAAGGACCATTTGGTGTCTTAAGAGGCTCAACGGGCACTTTGGTTTTGGACTCGGCAGTTGAAAAAGTGGAGGGCTTGTCATATTAACACGATCGAGTTTTTAGGTTGATATTAGAGGGGTTAACCTCATCAGAGTTCATCATTAGGATTTGGTAGTCACCGGGACCAGAAGGTTGGGGAGGTGGGTTGCTTGACCTGGCTGGGGTTGAGCAACAACAAATCCTTGCTGAGGGAAAGGATTTCTGAGCACGATTGGTTGAGGTGGCATAGGATTCTGAGGCGATTGTTGACCTCGAGAACTTGCTTGAGATTCCCACGGTTGCCGCATCTGGGGTAAAAGAGGACACTCATGTGTATAGTGGCCATGCACACCACAACATGCACAAGGCTTTTTTGTACGAATAACCTTGTTCTGCTTGGGCTAGCCACCCTGTTGTTGGTCGTTGGTGTTAGGCTGGTTCCCTAGGGTTCACTAGGCTGGTTACCTTAGTTACCTTGGTTAGCCTTGTTACCCTTCCCCTTATTCTTTTTCTTTGAATTCTGGGGATTAGTATCACTCTACTACACAAACACTTGGCCCTGAGGGGGCGGTGGTTGTTGGGGTTGAGGATGCATGGGATGCTGTGGCACTAATGATTGAGGGGCTGGAGCACCAGGCTATGCATAAGAAGGAGCAACAATTTGGTAGATGGATTGGGGCCCTGGAAACATGTTGCTAGCAGGAGGGGCATAAATGTTGGAGGAACTGGTGGTCCCCTGCAGATAACCATAAATCTGATGAGTGTATGACGAAGAGTGTGAAAGGGATCCAACGATACCATTGTCAGCGTGAGATGCGCCCGATGCATTGGCACTTCTAGGACGAGGGAGGTCTGGAATGACAATATAGACATAACCGGATTGAGCATAAATCAGATCATATCTCAAAGCGGTCTGGAGAGCTTCTTCCTCGGTCTGAGGAAATGAGACACGTCATCTTTCCCGATGGGGGATAAAAGGCTCTTGAGAAACCAGTCTAGATAAACACGGTCTTCGAAATGCGGGGCATGATATGTGCTCCTCCTTCGACACCACACTTGGACATGGTCAGAAAGGCAAGTGGTGGAGGACTTACAGAATGTGGTCAATAGATTTGTTCCAGTGTCATATCAGAGAGGTAACTAGAAATATGATAAGAACGCTTTGGCAAGCGTCGCAAAAATGGAATGAGCACCGGAGGGCTGGTCTAGATACCATTTTGCAGCGTCTCTAATGAGCGTGCATTGGAAGAGCTGCAGACAAAAGGAGTTATCGGTTATGGAGTTAGACGAACACCACATGTGGAAGGATCGAACATGATTGGTAGGATCCTCTCCAGCAATACCCTCAAACTTTGGGATGTCTGAGGGAAGCTTAGTTGGCATAGAGGGCCAAACAACATCATGGTGTATGGGGTCATTTATCAATTGGTTGAGATCTAGTAGACTTAACCCAGCCATAAAGGGGAGCATAGGGGCTGCCGAAACAGTTCCTGAGACTATTTCGCTTGATGTGACCACAGGTATAACACTAGAGCCACCACTAGTTTGGGTTCTTGCACCAACTGCGGGCCTAGACATGGTGATGATATGCGGTGAAGAGGCTCAAAAGCAGATGAGGAATCAGATGGACTAGGAGAAGAGTCGGGATGGGGACTTAGAGGGCTATGAACTCGAACCCAACTGGGAGGAGTAATACACCCAAGCGGAAACTGGGGGTGAAGGCCTAACAGTCTCCGAGACTCATGCCTTGGTGGCGCAATGATGAAAGGATACATGGAACACATAAATGGTGAAGGGAGATCAACAATATATCTTCTGTCTCTGATGCGGTGAGATAATTTTATTATGTTAAGCCTTGGCTTGGCGGTGTAATCCAAGCACCCTTCGCTTAAGGTGTGCTTGTGTGTGCAAGTGTATTAATTGATTAAGCCCATATCATGTTTGTAAAAAAGAAAAAATCTTGCTGCAAATAAATTGAAATAAATAACAGAAAATGAATAACAAAATAAGTAACTAAACCCCACCCAAACTGGGTTTTCAAACACTGTACTACTTGGTGGCTAAACTGATGGAAAATACACTGAAACGGTCAAGAGATCTAAATATTGGTGTGACTGGGATCAAGTGACTCTAACCTGTTGGAAAGTGGTGCAACAACAAAAAAAAAATATAGGGAAAATCACTACAAAAAGATAGGGAGATGGGTGAAACAACTAGGGCAACTGATGGGACCCTAAGGGAATTACCAAACAAGTTTGAATGTGGAACTATGGATGGTAGCAACCTATCTTAACAGATCTGAAACAAAAGATTAAAGATCTGGAAAATGTGCTTGAAAGCGTTGCAGAAACTCAGATTTCTCACTCAGTTAAACTCCTCTTAGAAAGGTGGAAGTGTACTAGAAGCCCTAGGGGAGGCTAAATTTGACTTCGACGAGTAAAACAGAGTGGATCAAGACCTAAGCGAGATGAGGCAGAGGTCAGACACCCAGCAGACAACTCTCTGCAAAACCTAGAAACCAATCTGAGAAAAACCCTAAAACCCAGAAATCGCAGGTTCTGACCTGCTTTTTTTATGAAATCGCACTTTTTGGGTTGAAAGTTGCGTTCTGGAGCCTAGATCGTACCTTTTAGGTTGAAAATTGTGATTTCTATTCCAAGACTCCCGGTTTGCAAATTTTGGAAAAAAGTGCCGCCTTTCTCGTGGCTGGTTCCGGTGACCTACGGAAACGACTAGAAAGCTTATGGAAGTCAGAAATTTATCAGATATAGGGTTAAAACACTAGGAAACATTAATAGAATTGAAAAAAGAAGAAACCCTAAGTTGAAAACCAAAGGGCACCCAGGTTTCTGGATCTGAAGTATAAAACCCAATAGAGTCGCCAATTTGTTGTAGTGTTTTCTTCTCAATGATATATGAAAAGAACCCGCTTAAGATTGTGGATGAAAAACAATCTCAACAATAGAAATGACTGCTAAACATTGTAGATCTGCAGTTATTAATAGAAACAAAACCTGCCAAAATTCTAATCTATGTTGCGATCATAGTTAATCAATGAAATAAAGAGTAATAACCCCAAACATCCAATGGAAACCAGATATATAAAGAATAATTTAATAATAACACCTATGAAGAGAACAGATAAATGTTACCAGTCCCCCTCTATGGGATGGGTTCTTGGCTATCCTTAAACTTCTTCAGCTTCTGTAGCGTCTCTCTCCTCTATAATGCATAAACCCATCGAAAATATGGTGTGACAATGAAAATAACTAGAGTTACAACAGTGAGTGCAACAATGAAAATAATCAATTTAAGTGAATAATAAATGGAAAGCCCTCCTATTTATAACAAAATATTGAGTTATCCTCGAATACTGAACAATAAAAAAATATTATTGATCCCATTCTTGGAATAACCACTTCGAATATTTTATTATATTTGTTTAGGAGGGAAAAAGTATTTAAATTTTTATTTAGAAATAATAAATAATAAAATAATTTATTTATATTCTCAAGGAATTAGTTAAGGAATAATAAACAAATAATGATTTATTATATTCCTAAGGGATTTAGTCAAATTTAACAAAGAATAGTAATTAATTAATTGTTCTTAGAGAAAAATAAGATAAATAATGATTTATCTGTTTATTTTTCATGATTGGGTCAATTTAACATGGAATAATAATAAAACAATGGTTTAATTAATTATTCCTAGAAGAAATAAAATAAATAGTGATTTATTTAATTATTCTTCATGGGTTTAACTATAAATTACTTACTAAAAGTGGTTTATTAGGTAATTTCTCGCAGTGAAAGCAATTTTACTAGGGTAAAATTGGCTTTACATGACCTATACTTCGACCCATCTAGTAAATTAGGCTAGATGATCATTTTTTTGGTGATAACAAGGGATGATATAAAAAAAGAGTGTGTGCAACTTAGAGAAACTAATGTTGATAAACAAAGATTGTGTCCTCTACGAATGCGTTGATCTGCCAAGTGCCCTGATCCTATTGACCACCCTCCTTAGATAAGGTGTCATGATGTAGGAGCATCTGACACTCTTCATTAAAGAAGGAATCGAAAGCGAAGCAAGGAAGACGACGTGGATCATCGGAGCTGAACAGGGGAAAAATCTGTTTAAAACAGAGTAAATGATGGAATGGATAAAGTCTCTTGAAGACTTTATTACATGTAATCTACCACATATGTATGCATGTAGAGAGAATTGGGGACAATTGAGTGATTCATGGAGAGGATTTGATCGGATCCAATGTGTTTTATAAATGATGAACCTGTGTGTTCAATAGAGAGGGAGTGGGAACATAGTAAATTTGTGAGAACAAAGTGATCAAAATGTAGTTGAGAAGAGAACTCGTTCTAAGGCCGAAATGCCTTAGATTTGTAATCATTTTGTATATAATATAAAAGTGTGTGTTTTAGTGTTGATATTGTGTGCGCTGTGTGTATTTCATATAGAGGCTGAATGTTTCCATATTACGGGGTTTGATCAACCATCGATCACTGTAAGGATCGATGGAAATCCAACCATAAACCAAAGACGTCGACTTAATTGTGATGTCGTGTATAGACAGATTTTGGTGGAAGAACTGTGTTTTAACGCAGAAGTCCATCAAATCGAAAGAGATCAAATCCAAGAGGAGGTTGGAGAAACAATGCATAGGATCCATTGGATCTGGAAGATCAACGATGTAGACAGAAAAGAATGGGAACCGTCAGATCGGTTAGATCGATGGACAATAATGGTAGAACCTGAAGGAACCATCAAAACCGTCCGATGGAATAGATCGACAATCATTGCATGGAGGAAGAGCGCGGAAGTTAATTCGTGAAAGAAGTGGTTTCGCAACAGCGGAAGCGGTATTTCGGGTGAGGTCACAAGTGGTAAGTCGTAATTTGGATTTCCATCCGATTCCACTTAGTGGAGGACACGTAGTAGCGAGGAGGAGAGAGGAAACCACTTTTTGGGTGGTTAATCCTCATGCATGTTGCTCACCCGAAATCATCGTGGACCATTGGATCCACTAAGCGCAAATCAACAGTGGAGGATCTGTCGTGCAAGTTGTTTGATCGGTGATCGGATACCGCAAAAGTTAAAGTCAAGGGACAATGCAATAGCGATGGCCGACGTGCGATGGGCCGATACACCGATAATGATATAGCGTTGATTGGAGATTGGAGTTCAGAGGAGTAAGCGCTACCAAAAAGTGAAGGATGAGCGTGGACCCGACGATATTTATAGATGCTGGCTTATAGATTTTGAAGTTCGGCCCAAGGGTTCAAGCGAGGTTTTCCGTGTATTTCTCGAGTACCCTATGTATCCCGATAAATGTGTGGTCCATGGTTTTTAAAGGCTAAGGCCACGAATAATGATTCTGATAGGTTTGTGGCCATAACCCACAGGCCTCAGGATCGAACTTTGTAAAGAAAGGGGAAATTGGTTTACCCCCAAAATCTCCTTTCATCAAGTGGTATCAGAGCAGGGAAAGATTTTCCTGCATAAAAGAGATTTTGTGTAGAAGAAAGAGTGCAAGCAGAAATAAAAGGAGGTATAGTTGAGTTAAAGCATGGTGAGTTTATGGTTTTACTGTCGTGTAGACAATGACAACAGAAGGTGAGAAGAATTGCAGCAACCTAGAGCGAGGAGTGCTCAATTGGTTCCAGAGGAGAGAACCAAAAGGATGCCAAAAGACTAAGCTCAGAGGAGGAAGCTTGGTGAGGTATCATGTAGCAAAGGAAGACTGTTACTACAGAGGTTGGTTGCAGCTCACAGAAGATCATAAAGGAAATTCCATAGGAATGTGGATAGAATTTCTAAGGACAAGGAGAAGCATATGACCAGGAGTTCATAAATTTGTGTGCCTTGGGAGTCTGATGCAGGAGCATCTGACACTCTTCATTAAAGAAGGAATCCAAAGTAGAGAAAGGAAGAGAACGTGGACCATCGAAGCTGAACAAGGGATAAATCTGTTTAAAATAGAGTAAATGATGGAATGGATAAAGTCTCTCAAAGACTTTATTAAATGTAATCTACCACATATGTATGCATGTATAGAGAATTAGGGACAATTGAGTGATTCATGGAGAGGATTTGATCGGATCCTTTCAGTGATCCGATCCATTGTGTTTTATAAATGATGAACCTACGTTTTCATAGAGAGGGAGTGAGAACAGAGTAAATTTGTGAGAAAATATGATCAAAATGTAGTCGAGAAGAGAACTCGTTCTAAGGCTGAAATGCGTTCGATTTGTAATTGTTCTGTATATAATATAAAAATGTGTGTTTCAGTGTTGATATTGTGTGTGTTGTGCGTATTTCATAGATAGCTTGAATGTTTCCATATTACGGGGTTTGATCAACCATCGATCACTGTAAGGATCGATGGTGATCCATTCATAAACCAAAGATGTTGAGTTAATTGTGAAGTCGTGTGTAGAGATAGTTTGGTGGCAGAACTGTGTTTTAACGCAGAAGTCCATCAAATTGAAAGAGATCAAGTCCAAGAGGAGGTTGGAGAAATGATGCACATAATTCGTTGGATCTGGAATATCAACGATGTAGACAGAAAAGAATGGGAACCGTCAGATCAGTTAGATCAATGAAATGTAATGGTGGAACCTGAAGGAACCATCAGAACTGTCCGATGGAATAGATCGACGGTCATCGCATGGCGGAAGAGCATGGAAGTTAATTTGTGAAAGAAGTGGTTTCGCAATAGTGGAAGTGGTATTTCGGGCGAGGTCACAAGTGGTAGGTGGTAATTTAGAACCCGATTCCACTTAGCGGAGGACACATAACAGTGAGGAGGAGAGAGGAAACTGCTTTTCAGGCGGTTAATCCTCGTGCACGTTGCTCACCTGAAATCATCGTGGATCGTTGGATCCACTAAGCACAAATCAACCGTGGAGGATTTGTCGTGCAAGTTGTTTGGTCAGTGATCAGATATCGCAAAGGTTAAAGTCAAGGCATAGTGGAATAGCGATGGTCAATGTGCGATGGGCCGATACGTCGATAACGATATAACACCGTTTGGAGATCGGAGTTCGGAGGAGTAAGCGCAGCCAAAAAGAAAAGGATGAGCACGGACCCGATGATATTTATAGATGCAGGCTTATATATTTTGAAGTCCGACCCAAGGGTTCAAGCGGGGTTTTCCGTGTATTTCCCGTGTATCCGGTGTATCCCGATAAATGTGTGGTCCATGGTTTTTAAAGGCTAAGGCCACGAATAACGCTTCTGATAGGTTTGTGGCCATAACCCATAGGCCTCAGGATTGAACTTTGTAAAGAAAGGGGAAATTGGTTTACCCCCAAAATCTCCTTTCATCAAGTAGTATCAGAACAGAGAAAGGTTTTCCTGCGTAAAAGAGATTTCGTGTAGAAGAAAGAGTGCAAGCAGAAAAAGGAGGTACAGTTGAGTTAAAGCATGGCAATTTTATGGTTTTACTGTCGTGTAGACAACGACAGCAAAAGGTGAGAAGACTTGTAGCAACCTAGAGCGAGGAGTGCTCAATTGGTTCCAGAGGAGAGAACCAAAAGGATGCCAAAAGACTAAGCTCAGAGGAGGAAGCTTGGTGAGGTATCGTGTAGCAGAGGAAGACTGTTACTACAGAGGTTGGTTGCAGCTCACAGAAGATCATAAAGGCAATTTTACAGGAATGTGGGTAGAATTGCTAAGGACAAGGAGAAGCATATGACCAGGAGGTCATAAATTTTGTGTCTCGGGAGTCTGATGCAGGAGAATCTGACACTCTTCATTAAAGAAGGAATCCAAAGCGGAGCAAGGAAGAGGATGTGGACCATTAGAGCTGAACATGGGACAAATCTGTTTAAAATAGAGTAAATGATGGAATGGATAAAGTCTCTTGAAGACTTTATTAAATGTAATCTGCCACATATGTATGCATGTAGAGAGAATTAGGGACAACTGAGTGATTCATGGAGAGGATTTGATCAGATCCTTTCAGTGATCCGAGCCAATGTGTTTTATAAATGATGAACCCGCGTGTTCAATAGAGAGGGAGTGAGAACCGAGTAAATTTGTGAGAACATAGTGATCAAAATGTAGTCAAGAAGAGAACTCGTTCTAAGATTGAAATGCTTTAGATTTGTAATTGTTTTGTATATAATATAAAAGTGTGTGTTTCAGTGTTGATATTGTGTGCGCTATGCGTATTTATGAATAGGCTGAATGTTTCCGTATTACAGGGTTTGATCAACCATCGATCACTGTAAGGATTGATGGCGATCCAATCATAAACCAAAGATGTCGAGTTAATTGTGATGTCATGTATAGATAGAGTTTGGTGGTAGAACTATGTTTTAACATAGAAGTCAATCAAATCGAAAGAGATCAAGTCCAAGAGGAGGTTGGAGAAATGATGCACAAGATCCATTGGATCTGGAAGATCAACGACATAGACAGAAAAGAATGGAAACCGTCAGATTGGTTAGATCGACGAATAGTAATGGTGGAACTTGAAGGAACCATCAGAACTGTCCGATAGAATAGATCGACGATCATCGCATGGCGGAAGAGCGCAGAAGTTAATTCATGAAAGAAGTGGTTTCGCAATAGTCGAAGCAGTATTTCGGGCGAGGTCATAAGTGGTAAGTGGTAATTCATAACTCGATTCCACTTAGCGGAGGACATGTAGCAGCGAGGAGGAGAGAGGAAACCGATTTTTGGGTGATTAATCCTCATGCACGTTGCTCACCCGAAATCATCAGGATTTGTCGTGCAAGTTGTTTGATCGGTGATCAGATATCGCAAAGGATTCATCGTGCAAGTTGTTTGATCGGTGATCAGATATCGCAAAGGTTAAAGTCAAGGGACAATGGAATAACGATAGCCGATGTGCGATGGGCCAATACGCCGATAGCGATATAGCGCCGATCGGAGATCGGAGTTTGGAGGAGTAAGCGCAGCCAAAAAGCGAAGGATGAGTGCGAACCCGACGATATTTATAGATGCGAGATTATAGATTTTGAAGTTAGCCCAAGGGTTCAAGCAGGGTTTTCCGTGTATTTCCCGTGTATCCTCTGTATCCCAATAAATGTATGGTCCATGGTTTTTAAAGGCTAAGGCCATGAATAACGCTTCTGATAGGTTTGTGGCCATAACCCATAGGCCTTAGGATAAAATTTTTACAGAAAGGGGAAATTGGTTTACCCCCAAAATCTCCTTTCATCATGTCAGTATCTGCATTGCGTTCACTATATATATGGAAGCAAGAGATAGTATTACAAGTTGATTTTAACTGAATGAATTCTTCTAAAATAGGTTGTAAGAACTAATTGTGATACATTTGGACAACATTGAACCAATTAATCACAATGAGGGAATTGTCAAAGATTTGTAAGTATAGGCAACCAATTTCAAGGGCCCAACACAAGAGGAGTTCCAGAGTTAGGAGTTTTGCATAGTTGTTGGTTTCCCTTCCAAAACCAATGGTTGATTTAAGCTTATGAGAACATTTGACATAAAGCACTATTCCACAACCACATCGGCCCCGTTCATCACTAGCTTCGTCAAAATAAACCCAAGGAATGTCAAGATCGTTCTCCCCATCTGTTATCACCCCGCGATTTGTAATAGAGACTTTGGATAACATGAGAGAGTATATGGTGATGATTTTTGAAGTTATGATGATTGGCATCGAGGCTTTATCCCTAAATATCTCCTTATTTCTCGCTAATGATATTCCCCAACATGAAGTGGAGGAATATTCCTTTGTTATTTATCCCTGACCGCCTTCCACCACAATTCCCAGGCTTCCCTAAATTTTTGTCCTCGCCATTCAAGATCTATGTCCAATGCTCGTTTTATCTTATTTAGAGTATCCATAGTGATGGGACAACTCAGAAACAAATGATCCATCATTCCTCTGCATTTTTGTATAGCACACACCATCCCAACCCTACATTGTTTCTCTTTCGAAGGTTGTCTCAAGTCGATACTTTGTTTTTGATAACACACCACATAAATAAGCTTGACTTTGTTGGGCATTCTAATTTCCAGAGATGTTTTTTCCATTTCTAAAGATTTAATTGCATATGTTCTTCAATTTTATAACAATATCCTAGTTTCAACTAGTAGATTCTTGAAGGCATGTAAATCTATTTCAACTCGTCCTCCCAGTCTCTTATTGTAATATGGTATCTTCTTAGGGCCGATGTGTATTGTTTCCATATGCTTGCATGCTCACCATTTAATTGGATTTGATTTGCATCTTGCCAACCTTGGGCCCAAATGGTGGGTAATCTATGATCTTCCACCTGATTAAGGAAGAAAATCCCTTGCTCGTTCAATCTATTTATCAGGTGTAGAGACAAGCTAGAGTTTTCCTCCCCTCTTACCCATGGGTCCAAGCCCACCCTTAGATTTTTTTCCTTCTTATATGCCAAACCTGAGCCCACTACCTCAAAAGCTTCCATTGTTGCCTTCTAGTTGAGTGACGAATTTGGAGATTTTTTGGAGGGTTTCTGAATCCATTTGTCCAATGTGAGGGGGGGAATATATTTTTTGTTTACCACTACCATCCACAAATTTTATGTCTTAATGAGCCTCCAACTGGATTTCACTGACAAAGGTTTTGTAAAAAATTGGAGGTATTTAAGGCCCATGGGAGTGTATTCTCATCCTTGCCCATTGCCCAAAGAAACCACCTGCACAATTTCCTGATTTCCTAGAGAATGCCCTTTGGAACCCATGTGAGGTTTGCCCAATAGACAAGAATGGATCCAATTACTGGCTTAATCAAAACAAGGCGTTCGACTCGTGACAACCATTTCAAACTCCAACGTTTGATCCTTTTTTTTGCCTTTGATATTAGCCATCTTTAATCCTCCTTCTTATAGTTATTTTCATTGAGATGGAACCCCAGGTATTTGAAATTTCCATGAAAGACCTTACTTCGAAAGGAAAATCTTGCTAGAATCCATGAATTTCCCTTGGGGAAAAGCCTTCGCATGACAAATAAGATTTCCTTTCATTAATGGTTATCCTTGTAGATTTTTGGAAGAGGGCTAAGACATTCTTGATGCAGTATAGATCCTGTTTAGAATCATTGCTGGAAAGGAGGATGTCGTCAATGAAAAGCAAGTGAGTGATGTATAGATTAGAAGCGACCTCTATACCTTGGAGATCCCCTCTCCTTTTTGTTGTTAAAAGTATCTTTTTTAGACTTTCAGCTACAAGAAAAAATGAGAGTGGAGAAAAAGGACATCCTTGTCTCAACCCTATCTGAGCATGGAAAAAAGGAGAGGCTGACCCATTTATTAGGACTGCAAAGGAAACATCATAGATGCAACCCATAACCCAATTGATGAAAGGGGTTTCAAAGCCCGGATGAGTAAGCAACATTCTTAAATAAATCCAATTAATTCTATCATAGGCTTTAGATAAGTCAATTTTAGTAATAATGCCTTTAAGCTTTATAGTCTTGATACTATGCATACTTTCTTGGGCCACTCCTATGGCTTCATGGATTTGGTGGCTTTTGAGAAAATCAAATTGTTCTCTAGAGATGTTCCTAGAGAGGATGGGATAAGTCTGATAACAATGATTTTGGATATAATCTTATAGATATAGTTGCAGAGAGAAATTGACCTATATTCTTCGAAAGACTGAGGGTTATCTACCTTGGGGACGAGTGCTAGAAAAGTGGAATTAAAAGGATCGTGTATAATACCCCTAAAGCGAGACTCTTCAACCACTCTTAGAAGGTCATCACCTAGCAGTTCAAAGAAGCCTTGGTAGAATTCCACTGTCCACCCATCCGAACCTGGGCTTTGATACTTCTGCATGGATTTGAGAATCACTTCGAGTCCCCCCTTGGAAATCCGGGTCATCAACAATCTGTTGTCCTCCTCTTCAACAAACCTAGGGAAGTATTGAGTTATTCTGATGATCTCTACAATTGAGGCTTCCTCCGGAGCTTTAAAAAGGTTCAACTTTTTTCCATTATTATATGTAATATAGTTAATTATCTATATGTTAGTTTTTTATGAACAATTTGTTTTCTTTCTTTTTCTTAATTTTTGGTATTTTATTTTTGTTTACTAATTTTTAATCTCTTTTTTATTCCTTTTCATTTCTTAGACGTTTCTTTGTTTTATTGTTGATTTTAATTTTAATTTGTCTTTTGGAATTTAATCGTTAAGTCATTGCATTATATATTTTCATTCTCATTCAGTCTTTCTATCTCGATCCTAATGATAAATCACACATTGTGGTTTGAAACACGTTGATTTGAAAAACATTTGTGATATATATATATATATATATATATATATATAAAATAGAATAACAAAATATGCATTCACACGTATATTTATCATGTAATTAATTACAATTATATTAAATAATTATAATATAATTAATCAAATTAATATTTAATTAAATTAATAAAATTCATTATAATTATATTTAATTAAGTAGATTAAATTAAATTAATTTAATTACTTAAAATCAAATTAATTAAAATTAATTTTATTTACAATTCATAAAAGTAAAATAAAATACAAATTTACATGTTTTATGCTGAGATGATGAAATTTGGCCAAACTTTGACCAAGCATAATTTTTAAACTGTAAGTCCAAATGAAGCAAAACTTGAACCATGAAAAGATGGCGACAAAACACATATAATGGAGCAATAAAAATGAAAATCTAAGAAATGTGTAAATCTCCCAAAATAAACCAATTAAAGCAACATAGAAGTGATTTAACCAAAATTTACATGGAGAGTCCCCATATTTAATTTTAAAAAATACAAGGGGTGTTTTGGTCACAACTCTTGGCAACACATAGGGACAAAGTAGTTATCTCTGGCTTAGATAATAGGCCTAAATTTATCAAAGGTAGGAAATAAATAAATAATTAATTAATTAACAAAACAAAACTAAAAACATTTTTTCCATATTAAACCATCTCTAAAAGTCCCACATAGGAAAGAGCCAAAACAAATAAGCTCTTAAAGTGAAAGTACTTGAATACTCAACTCTAAGACAATGAATCCAAAGAGGGTATGATTATTATTTTTAATCTTCTCTCTATTATTGGGTAACAAAGATAACAAGAAGACTTTTAAAGACCAATATGCATCTATTAGATATAAATCTACATGTTCTCCTAGACATTGCTTCGTTGCCAGCAAGCTTGTTCACTACCCCAACGAAGATGTCTTGATACCATGTATGCATTTACCTGCTTCCAGCAAGCTTGTTCAATACCCCGACGAGTTTGCATACACTTCCTACACATATGTACTCTCAACTCTCCTTTGTGCCACCCTTTTTTTAGCATATTTAAATAATTGTTTTTTGAAAGGAGTTTTTGGCGAAAATCACATCATAATTCATTTGTCGAAACGTGTTGATAAATGAATTATGATGTGATTTTCGCTGAAAAATCTTTAAAAAAAACTTGATATGGATCATAGAAGCCTAAATTCAACAAAAAATATTTGTTTTTAGTAATTGGGTGAAGGAGTGGGGTGGTATGAGAGGTTTTCTATTCAAAAAAATAGATACAATACTAGTTAAATTGGACCCCACTAATATTCTCTTCCTTTCCCAAGGTATAGGTCTTTTAATGTGGAGGGGTATGAGAGCGATTCAAAGCAAAAATTTTAGAAAATTTGTTTTCTTTTAAAAGTGAATATATAATACTTAAATAGTATCTCAATGTTTCCCATTGTTAATGCACGTCATTGTTAATGCATGTGAAAAATGAAAACTTATCCCATTGTAAAGATTGAGTAAATATTTCCCTTGTGAACCAACTAATGTGACATAAGAAAGCTTCCTCCATATTTTGGAAATATCACGCAATCCAACCCTAAAGCAAAAACAAAATCAAAACACTCCAAAGATTGCAAATGAAGAAAGAAAATCAAAACCGAAAGAGTTGTAATGATTTCCTTACGAGCTCTTTAATCCCCTTCTGCAAATAGCTTAACAAGTGCTCGTTTGGCATCTGAATGGCCCCAATTGTGGCCTTATTCACATCCACCATTGCTAAGTCCGTCCACGTCACCACTATCATGTATTGATTCTCCATGGCACTGTGCTTCAACACATTGACGATCGAATGCATGACCCCTTCTGCCATAAGTCCCACTTTATTATCATCATCCAAGCTTTAAGTAGAAGATCGTCGCCATGGTATGTTCTTTGGTTTGACAGTTCCCACAAGACAAGAGAGGCAAAATATTTGCCACGATCCCAACTTCCACAATATACACGCACGTTTCGTGATTTTCCTTCACCAGCACTTTAATCTCCTTCACGACATCCCTCCTTAGCAACACTCCTATTCCCTAGTTTTTTTCCTAGGGTTTCGAAGGTTTGCTTGAGTTTCTGCCGGGTTTCATGGTTGGACGACAGAGACTCATGTCGACACTTCGCAAGGCGCTTCAAGTCGACATTATGGGCCTACCCCCACTGCAATATGAGGTTCCTAAGGGCGTAGGGACATGGCGGTGTTGGGGAATATGCGCTTACTGAATTTGAACCAACACTAATTGGTTCATATGTTTACCTCTTGCACAAAATCACTAGGTCACTCATCAACTCCAGACTTATTGCGCACTTGAAATCATCAAGTAGTGTTGAATCCATTAGGCTTCTTCTTCTCCTTCTAATTCTGCCGATCGCTTTGTACTGGAATTCTGATGATGATGAACAATACTTCTTCACATTCCATACGGCCAAGTTGCATTCACACTGATAAATTCATCACCAAAATCGCCCTTCCGCGTTGAATCTTGATACATAGCTGCCACATCAGTAGCCATATGACGAAAAGATGCACGTGTAAATATTTTTCCACCCAGAGGTTTAGATGGGTTTCAAACCAAATAAATCAATTAGAAAAAACAAATAATACGGGCTCACGGCGTGATTATAACTGCCAAAACACGAAACATACAGAGAATTAATATTATGAGGACGTCATCTTTGTTGAAACCATAATTTCACCTGCCGTACGAGAACATTAAACGGCCACGCAAAATCAATTCTGGAAAACTACTTCACAAAACCGTCAGCACATTTCGCACCGTTTTTGGTAAAAAGGTGTTTTTGTGAGAGGGCCTCCGAACACCCCGACTAGCTGCCACGGCTCGAGTGTACGAACTCAAAACCACCAACTCCCCGGAAGCTAAAGTTCGTTTGTTTTGTGTGAGGTTGGTGAGCGGATTGCGTCCGATCAGGGCAACGGACAAGCATCATCAACAACCTGCCCGAAAGTTATTTTTACTTTTAAGGCATGTTTTAATTAATGCATTTAATGAATTGGTCATAGTCGTAGGTAAAAATTTTAATTTTAATGTTACGACATGTATGGTCATAAATTAAAATAGGCATGGGCGTAAGTAATTGTTTTTAAATTTTAATGTTTTTTATTATTCACGGGTGTGGGGTAAGTTGACCATTCAGTAAGTGTAAGAAATGTAAAAAACGCACAACAGTGCAGGAGTAAAGGCGAATATGTGAATGAAGAAAACCAGTGGGAGGTTTGTATCAAAACCATGAATTGTTTCACACAACAATGAAAAGGTAAAACTGTAAATCCTTGTAATCTTTGTTTTCACACAGCATTGAATGTAAATGAAATTTTTACACACAGTGGTGTAAAATTTTAAAGGAGACAGAGTAATTTCTTTTGTAATGTTTGGTGAATCCCTCTGAGTGAAAGAGGATGAATATGTTCTCAGTGATTTTATTTTAATCAATAGAAATCTTTTATGGTAATGCAATACTCTGTTTTGTGTAATTTCTTTTAAAGCTTCCATGTGCACAAAAGATCTTGGAGTAAAGGAAACAGAGCATTGCTCTGTGTTCAGTTTGTTTGTTTGTTTTTGGGATTTTACCAGATAAATCCCCGCTCAAAATTTGAAACATGATATCATCTATGACCATCCAATTCATTACCCTTTCTTCTTCTACTTCTAATTTTGGTGATCCATGATGAATAATAATACGTATTCATATTACAGGCGTCCAAGCCATGTTCACACAGAAATCCGACGCCAAAACCGCCCTTCTGAGCTAAACCCTGCTAATATATTAGCCAAATTATGACAAAAATATTGTTGAAAATATATAATTCCAACTGCCCGCGCGGATCAGCAGTCAACGGGAAGTGAAAACCACCGCAGGAAATCTAAACTGCCCGGTCTCATATCGCACCACCCTTCAGCGCAAAGTAGTTTTCGTGCAACGAGCTCCGATGCAATTAGGAGCTGACAACTGTCCAAGCAGTGATGCTGGCCTGACATCAGCAAGTCACATCCATCGGAAGGTATCTTTCACCCAAATCACCCTGTCCGATATCCATCCGATCTTTGGTGCTTCTCTCTCCGCCGTTCGATCTCCTGGAACCTGTCCGCCGGTTAAAGTATTCATAGTACGTGTACGGGGCCTGTTATATTAATCGATGTCATATGTTTTGGTAGGGTGATAAATATTTTATACGGCAAAGTTAATAGGAAACATGGGCATAGGATGTCGTAAGTTAATTTTATTGTTTTTAATATATGTTTCTTTAAAAAAGGCGTTGACCCCAAATTTTGTCATGTGAAACAAAACACCCGCGGGTGATTAAAAAAAATGTGTAATGGTGATTGACATATGGGCACAGGGTGAGAACGAAATGTAATTTTTTGCAGCAGCAAATGTAAAACACAGAGGGTCCGCAGCACCCGTGAAAAACCAGAGTAAATTTTGTATTGCAGGGAATGCACAGAAGTGCAAAAAATATTTTGATCTGTAATGTAAAAGGGATTTTCATGCAGCAGAGTAAAAATGTTGTCTTGGTGATGTAAAAAGAAAAAGAATGCATAGCAGTGCAGGAAGAGAAGAAGTAAATGAAAACCAGTGGGTTGTTTTGCTTTCAAATCCATGAGTTGTTTCACACAGGTGAAAAGGTAACTCTGTAACTCCCTGTAAGTTTTGTTTTCACACAGCAGTGAATGTAAATGAAATATTTACACACAGTGGTGTAAAATTTCATAGGAGGCAGAGTAAGTTTTGTGAGAATGTTTTGGTGAATCCCTCTGAGTAAAAGAGGATGAATATGTAAGTGTTTTTGTTTAATGAATAGAAATCATTCTATGGTGGTGCTACTCTGCTCTGTAATTTTTTTTTAAAGACTCCTCTGTGCAAAAAGATCCTGGTGTAAAGGAAACAGAGCATTGCCTCTGTGTTTTATATTTTTGTGGTTTTGGTATTTTCCCATTCCATTTCAAAAATACCCAACAGTGGTATCAGAGCAAGCTTAGGCTCTTTGAAGACAACAAAGAAGCTGAAGGGAGGAGTCTTTTGGTTGCAGCAGTCAGTTGTTTTTAAATACACAGTCAAGAAATTGAAGCATAACTGAGGATGCAAGGTATGGCCAGCACAAGCACTGGTATGGGTATGTTTAGCACCCAGCTCCCACAGTTCAATGGGAAGAACTATGACTACTGGGCAATAACCATGAGAGCCTGGTTTGCCTCTCAAGATTTATGGGAAATAGTTGAAGATGGTTTTGATGAACCAGCAAATGAGAATGAGTTTAACAGATTAACTCGGGGAGAGAAAGACCTATTGAAGAGCAATAGCAAAAAGGATTCAAAAGCCCGTGTATTTTTGTATCAAGCAGTGGACCAGAGTATGTTTCCAAGGATAGCAGGAGCTAAGACATCCAAAGAAGGATGGCAAAACCTCAAGACAGCCTATCAAGGCATGGAGAAAGTGAGGACAGCAAAACTACAGTTGCTGAGGAGAGATTTTGAGAATCTCAACATGAAGGAGTCAGACAACATTGACTCATTCTTCACACATGTAATTGGTCTGATCACACAGATGAGGACTCATGGAGAAACCATTGAAGATAGGAGGATTGTGGAGAAAATACTGAGGGTCTTACCCTCAAATTTTGATGCTATTGTCACCACCATTGAAGAGACAAAGGATCTCTCAAGCTTTTCAGTTGATGAGCTACATGCATCACTGATAACACATGAGCAGAGATTGAGTAGGAATCAGAAATCATCTCTAGAGCAAGCCTTCAAGACCCAGATGTCCTTTGGAAGAGGAAGAGGTCAAGGCAGAGGAAACAAGAGAGGAAGAGGCAGAAGCCAGAACAGAGGAGGAAGGAACAGTCCAGCAAATGCTCAAGGAAGAGGCAGCAATCCAAATCAGAACCAAAGCCAAGGCAGCAGCCAACAAAGAGAACAACATCATGCTCAAGGACAAATGTATGAAAAATCCAATGTCCAATGTTATTATTGTAAAAAATATGGGCATTATGCCAGTGATTGTAGGAAGAAGCAGCATGATATGAGTAATAGACAAAATGCAAATGTTACTAGAGAGAACATCAGCCAAACTGATGTATTGATAGCTTGTAACATGGCTGAAACAAATAGTGAAGACATATGGTTTTTAGACTCAGGTTGCAGCAACCATATGACAGGGAATATAGCTCTCTTTTCTGCCCTAGATAAAAATATGAAATCAGAGGTCACACTAGGAACTGATAGCAAAGTGTCTGTTATGGGAAAGGGGAGGTAAAAATATTTACAAAGCAAGGAGAAAGGAAAACCATAGCAGATGTTTACTATGTCCCCGGAATGAGATGTAACCTCTTGAGTATTGGACAGCTTGTTCAAAAGGGTTACAATGTTTATTTTGTGAATGATGTGTGTACCATCATGGATATACCACCCAGCAAACGATGCATTGCTGAAGTGAAGATGACAAGGAACAGGATGTTCCCTCTTAGGATCAGGGCAGATTTGAGGAACAAAAATGTAATTGCAGCAGTGACCCAAGAGGCCTTCCAAAGCGTGCCAAAGGATGAGAATTGGTTGTGGCACTTGAGATTTGGACATCTCAATTTTGGAGGTCTAAACTTGTTGAGCAGAAAAGGAATGGTGAAGGGATTACCATTGATAGAAAAACCAGACAGCCTATGTGAAGGTTGCATTTTGGGAAAACAACATAGAGAAAGTTTTCCATCAGGTAAAAGCATAAGGGCAAAGGCACCCTTAGAGATCATCCACTCAGATTTATGTGGACCGATGCAAGCTCCATCATTAGCAGGCAGCCAATATTTCCTGACTTTTATTGATGATTTTACAAGAAAGACTTGGATTTATTTTCTTAAAAACAAAAGTGAAGTGTTTGAGAAGTTCAAAAATTTCAAGGCACTTGTGGAGAACCAAAGCGGGCTGCATATTAAAGTCTTGAGAACTGATAGAGGAGGAGAGTATATCTCCAAGGAATTCCTAAGATTTTGTAGAGAAAATGGAATTCATAAACAATTTACAGCAAGGTACACCCCACAGCAAAATGGAGTTGCTGAAAGGAAGAACAGGACCATCATGGATATGGCGAGAAGCATGTTGAAAGCAAAGCATTTGCCAAATGACTATTGGGCTGAAGCTGTAAATTGTGCAGCATATATTCTGAACAGGTGTCCTACAAAAGCAGTGATGAATAGAGTGCCAGAAGAAGCATGGAGTGGGAGAAAGTAAGGAGTCACCCACATGAGAGTTTTTGGATGTGTGGCCTATGCACACATTCCAGATCAGCCTAAGGAGGAAGTTGGACAGCAAAGGGGATAAATGTCTTTTCATTGGATACAGTGAAGAATCCAAAGCTTACAGGTTGTATATCCCATCTACCAAGAAGTTTTTTTGTGAGCAGAGATGTTCAATTTATTGAGGAGGAAGCTTGGGATGGAAGCATAGAGAAAACAGTGAATGTTAAAAACTGTTTGTCTCATGATGAAGATGATGAAGAGGTGGCTGAAGTGCATCCCCAAACAGCAGCGCCAACACCAGGACAGCAAGCGACACCCTTGAGGAGAAATGAAAGTACCTCTCCACGCACACCACAAAGTGGAAGTTCAAGTGCATCTTCAAGCACTTGCACACCGAATGAAAGAGGTAAGAAGTTTAGAAACTTGAGTGACATTTATGATGAAGGAATGAATTCCTTATTTGCCTTGTATTGTAATGTTGATGACCCTATTCATTTCGAAGATGCAATCAAAGATAAGAAATGGATAGAAGCTATGGATGAGGAGATGAATGCCATAGAGAGAAACAAGACAAGGGATTTGGTTGAGCTACCTAAAGGTAAAGAAGTCATTGGAGTGAAATGGGTTTACAAAACCAAGAGCAATGCTGAAGGCAAGATAGAAAGGCACAAGGCAAGACTGGTTGTCAAAGGGTACAAGCAGCAGTATGGGAGAGATTATGAGGAGACTTTTGCACCGGTTGCAAGAATGGAAACCATGAGAGCAGTGTTGTCCATAGCAGCACAAAACAAATGGAAAGTCTACCAAATGGACGTGAAGTCAGCATTCCTAAATGGAGTGTTAAAGGAAGAGGTTTATGTTGAACAGCCTCTAGGCTATGAGAAGAAAGGTGAAAAGCACAAAGTGTGCAAATTGAAGAAAGCTCTTTATGGGCTGAAGCAAGCGCCAAGAGCATGGTACAGCAGAATAGATTCATATCTATTGGATAATGAATTCGACAAATGTGAAGGAGAACCCACCGTCTACATCAAAGAAAAAGATGGTAAAATTTTAATTGTGGTATTGTATGTTGATGATGTTATTTTTACAGGTAATGATAATCAGCTCATTAAGAATTTTAAATCAGTCATGAAGGAAGAATTTGAAATGACTGACATGGGTTTTTTGAGATACTTCTTAGGCATAGAAGTAGATCAAAATGAAAAAGGAATTTTTATCTCACAGGCAAGATATGTGGATCAAGTATTGAGCAGATTTAACATGCAAGAATGTAAGGCAGCGATCACTCCCACAGTAATGGGATTAAAACTCAGCAAAGAGGACAGCATCAAGGATTTTGATCCTAGTTTGTACAAGAGTATTGTAGGCAGCCTTATGTATTTAACAACAACTAGGCCTGATATTATGTATGCTGTTAGTTTAATTTCCAGATTCATGGAGAGGCCAAAGGAGGGACATTAGCAAGCAGCAAAAAGAATTCTGAGGTATGTGAAAGGCACTGAAAAGTTTGGAATTTTATATAATGTCTCAGAACATTCAGATTTGGTTGGATACACTGACAGTAATTGGGGTGGAAGTGTTGATGATCGGAAGAGCACTTCCGGTTATGTTTTCCATATGGGTTCAGGAGCCATTTCATGGGCTTCTAAGAAGCAGTCCATCGTAGCATTGTCTACAGCAGAGGCTGAATATGTGGCAGCTACAGCAGCAGCATGTCAATCAGTTTGGATGAGAAGGATGTTGAGAAGCTTAGGCCAAGAGCAGGCAAACGCGACAGTGATCTTTTGCGACAATAGCTCAGCTATTGCATTGTCAAAGAATTCAGTGTTTCATAAGAGAACGAAACACATTGATACAAGGTTTCACTACATCAGAGAATTAGTGAACAATGGAGAAATCGTCTTAGAACATTGTAGGACTCATGAACAGGTTGCAGACATCTTGACAAAGCCATTGGATCAGAAAAGTTTTGAATTTTTGAGGAAGTGTCTGGGTATGACCGAATGCCCAGCAGGTGAAATTAAAGGGGAGTGTTAAATTTATAATTCCACTGTTGCGCGCGGGCCAGCATTCAACCGCGCCGTACCAAGTCAAAACCACCCAGCACTAAACCTAAACCGCCAGGAAGCCATCGCACCGCTCTTTGGCAAAAGTGGTTTCCGTACGAAGGTGCTCCGACGCAGACATGTGGACTACCGTGACATCATCACCTGACACTTTTCGGAAGGTAACGCTCAGTCAAATCACCCCTTCCGATATTGATTTCACTCGTCCGATGACCTCCAGCATTTACAACCGTTGATTTACCACAGTGCAACTTTGGTGTAAAGTACAGTGAGAAAGGGTGTTCCGATATCCATCCTCTGCCGTTCGATTAAAGGTAAGTTTCTCCGCCGTTCGATTGCAAGGGAAGGTGCATACGGGCCAGCTGAAATTAAATACAGCATGGCGTATCATTATAACCCATACCCTATGTTTAATATTATGACATTTTGTTGGTAAAGTTTTTAAATGTTTTTACGGCCCATAATAGTTAGTACATACAGAAGTATGGGCATAAATTTAATGTAAGTTTTTTTATTATTTCGAAATGTATGGTATACGTTTTAGTATGAGCGTTGACTCTAAGTAATACAGAGTTGCACACAAAAAAAAAAACTGGGCTGGCAGCAGTGAATGAAGATCAAGCAATGTAAAAGCACAGCTTGTAAAATTTCATTTTTGAATATGTATGAAACGGAGCAACGTAAAAACCATTTTTGTCTTGGTAATGTAAGAAATGTAAAGATTGCACAGCAGTGCAAGAGGAGAAGTAAATGAAGAAAACCAAGGGTAGTTTGTTTCAAATCCATGAATTGTTTCACACAGTTGAAAAGGTAAATGAGTAAATCCCTGTAAGTTTTGTTTTCACTCAGCAGTGAATGTAAATGAAATATTTACACACAGTGGTGTAAAATTTCATAGGAGGCAGAGTAAGTTTTGTGAAAATGTTTTGGTGAATCCCTCTGAGTAAAAGAGGATGAATATGTAAGTGTTTTTGTTTAATGAATAGAAATCATTTTATGGTGGTGCAATACTCTGTTCTGTGTAATTTCTTTAAAAGACTTCTCTGTGAAAAAGATCCTGGTGTAAAGAAAACAGAGCATTGCCTCTGTGTTTTATTTTGTGGTTTTGGTATTTTCCCAGTGCAAAAATTCCCAACAGCGTCCACTGCGATGCTCATCCAGGTACCCCAACTCAGAAGCTTTTTGTCCTCTGTGGAGAAAAGCCAGCCATCCAAAGAGCGGTTGGCCATGTATTTGTAGACGAGAAGGTGGTGGGATTCTTCCGCGCAGAATCCCCGAAGTCGGACGAGGTTGACATGGCTCAGGCTTCCCAAACTGGCTATCTCCCTTCAAAACTCGTCATAACCCGGGGAAGCCTCTTCCAGTTGCTTCACGCCAACCATGGTTCCGTCTCTCAGGATTCCGAGAGCCGAAGTAGGGATCGAAGACAAGAGCGAGCTCATCCCCTCCCATGATTCGACCGAGAGATATGAATGATTCACACAAATCCATCTCTAATTCATGAATTTTTCCATTGAAATTGGGTGGCACCTTGGGCGTAGAAATAACATTTGAATTTTGAAATTTTGGGCAGCCAAGTTGTATCGAATGAGTATGGTGCGCTCTCTTATCCACCGTCTGACAGGTTGGAATGAAGCAGCAAGGAAAGGAGGGTGGCGGATGGCGGATGGCGGAGGAATTGCCGATGGTGGAACCGAACGTTTTTCCAGGCGGCCACGGAAGGGTAATTCCTCAACTTTGTTAGACTACTCCCTACCAAACACTTCAAAAGATAATTCTATTTTTATTTTTGTGTGTGGAAGTGGAGGTACTTCAAAAGATAATTCTATTTTTATTTTGTGTGTGGAAGTGGAGGTACTGCTATCTTCATTTAAGAGGATAAATGAAGATAATTGTGAACGTTTTCTTTTTTAATACTGATGTTTTGGATTTATTTCATTTATAATATTTTTTTGGAAAGATAAGCACAAAATTTCACACATATAATCATAAGAGTTGTTGGTTTTTTTATCAAGAAAAATTGTCGCGGTATTACTCATCACATAAATTTGATGATTATAATAAATCAAAAAAACATATTTATTTTTTCCACGGCCAACTCACCCAAAATAATTTTAGGATATAACCACACATTAAATTCCACTTTATCCAAAATTTAGCTCTCTAAATTTAAACAATTAAAATAATTAATTATCTTTAACATTTTTCATTTATATTATTCTAAATTTATTAATCATAGTTAAGATTATATATATAGAAAGCTAATACTTTTAACTTTTTTCAAAATATTTAAAATGATTATAAATTTACAACTAAATTATGGTTCTTAAAATTTTAAATAAAAATAATCAATTTTTTTTTCAAATAAAAAATTTAAACTCCTTTTTTTTTTAATTATACAACTGAAGAATGCGTAGTAATGAAGTCAAGAATCCAATTGAGAATTCTGGAAAGCCGCTATTATGGACAACAACCCTTGTTAATGGATAAAGATACTTATAATGAAATTAACTGATAGTACGAAGAACGCCTGTCGTCGTGCGATTGTGGACAACTACGCTTGTGACTGGATAACGATACCTATGGATCAAATTAATTGTTAGTATGAAGAAGGCCTCTCAGCGTGCTATTGTGGACAACGATCCTTCTGGCTGGATAACGATATGTTTGGATCAAATTAATTGGTGGTACAGAGAACGCCCCTCGTGCTATTGTGTACAGCTATCTTTCTGACTGGATAACGATAGTTATGGATGAAATTAATTGGTAGTAAAGAGAACGCCTCTCAGAGTGCTATTATGGACAACGACCATTCTGACTAGAGAACTATACGTATGGATGAAATTAATGGTTAGTATTGACAAAGCTTTTTACCAATGGTTAAGTAAATTAGCATACTGATGTGGTCCGGTCCAATGGTTAGATCATGGTGAGGTTCAGTCTTCACAGGTTTTGTGAATTTAAGACTTAATCTTGGGCAAAATTATATACGAGTAAAAATGGTTGGAGACACGATTTCTTCAACTTACATTATGAGAAAATGAAAGTAACACTTAAATAAATTAGGATAATATCTTGTTTGAAGATAAGAAAAGCGTGTTGGGATGATTTATGTATTTTAATTATTGTTTTAAATGATTAAGTACGGTTATAGTTGACTTTTAATTATATATTGTGAAATTTTCACATTTCAATGTAATATTTGTTCAGGTTATATACAAATTATAGTTATATGTTAGTTGTTCTTGTGAGAGAATATGGGTGAGGGTGTGGGTTTCTCAGATGTACATGTGACCATAAAAAAGTTTACATGTTGATTATTTATTGAAAGTAATTTTCCAACAAAATAATGATGTTTTGATCATCATTAGATTACTTACAATTAATGGTGTCTAATAAATTAAAAAAAATAAAATAATAAAGTGGCATTTTTCAAGTTTCTATCAAATTTTTCTACAATTCCATTAATTGAGGAGATCTAGCCATGGATAGTTGGCTTAAGGATATAGAGGCAATGAAGATCCTTTGTTAATAACATCAATAAACACTAGTGCTTACCAAATATGTAGTGTCTATGTTGTTTCCATGTGGATCTACCCTTAACTATAGGTTGGTTCCTCAAAACATGAAGCTTGCTCCTCAAGCCACTAACTACCTCAAACCATAAAATGCTTAGCTACACTTCACACATGTACAATCAGACTCCATCCAAGTTTGGGTGTAGAGTTAATGGCTAGATAAAAAATCTGAAGTGCTTGTGCATTCCTTTTTTACATGTTTCATTGATATTCATTTCACTCTCTTAATAAGTATGTCCCTTCCCACTAGAGGTTGTGAGTTATCTCTAACTTTGCTTTGATTCTTATAGGTTAGCTTTGAGTCTTGTTGGCTCTTGTTGGCGTGCATAGAGGGAAGACCCGGGTTTAGAGTGAATTGGCCAACAAAATCCCTCAAACGCTGGCCCTTTCGGCATCAATCTATGTAACACCCTCCTCCCACGCTTACCCAAGTAACCGACCAACCGAGGTAAAGATGTGACAAGAAGTTACTATGATATGATTTGACCGCCTAAATCACGTTAAGGAAATGTAACCTGTTAGAGTCGGTCTCGTTATCCCTCCATCAGAGATCAAAGCTCTTTTTTGCATTTCATGTTTTAGGTGTCCCACTACTTTTCATCAGTTGCATTTCGTTAGGCATGCCATAAATATTATGGAGTGGTTTGTGTCACTCATTCCCCTCGTGCATATCACTGCTGGTTCAGGTTAAGTCATAAAGCTTCACAAGTCATTTACAGTCATGTTTTAAATTTTAGGTCTAGGTCTAGGGTTTGAGTCAATTTAGTCTTGAAAAGTCTTAGAAGACCAGCAGGCTAGAGGGATGTCTTTGATAGATCATCACTTCAATAATTTTCACCATTGTACAGCTGAATAAGGACTTCTCTTCAAAACTCTGTTTTGAAGACAAGTCGCCACCTCATAATTCTAAAAATTGTCAAAATTTTCAGTTCTTCAATTGTTCAAGTGCAACCCTGGTCTCCTTTGTCGAAGCATATTAGAGCTATCCCTGCAAAAAAATATCAGAGAAAATCATCATTTCAACCTATTTTATGAAAGAAACCAAAAAGGTCAGAGCCTATTAATTTTAAAAAAGTGTCAACAACCAAACATAAGAAAAATGGGTTTTCATTAAGCAAAAATTACAAGGGAGGCTATATCAAGTCATTTCTCCTCATTTGCAACCCATTCCACATTTTGAGAGCCAAGAGCATCGTTCAAAGGCGATTTTACAAGTTTGTGACAAGTTTGGGTCAGTTCCAGGTCACGCGGCGCATCAGGATAGGTGTGCGGCGCATTAGGATAGGCGTGCAGCACATCAGGATAGGGGTGCGGCGCACCAGAGGCACGTGGCGCATCAGACAACTTTTTACAGTGAAATTTAACACATGCACGACGCATCCAGAGCACGCGGTGCATCCAGAGCGCGCGACGCATCCAGAGCGCGCGGCGCGTTAGGGAAAGCGCGCGACGCATAGGAGTTTGTGCTTGAAACTCGCCCAGAAATCACTCAAATCACCTCTCCTCACACATAAATTCGCAGGTAGGCCTACACTCATAGATTGATCTTGGTTTTTGGATGGTTTATATAAAGAAATTATGATATATTTGTCATGAAAACCAAGGGTAAAAAACCCTCCATGTTCATCAATTTGCTGTAAGGATTCAAGTGCCAAGTTTGCTGTAGGGTTTTCAAAAATCACTGTTGCCAAGGTTTTCCTATCCCCTTTGTTTCCCATCCCCTATTTTCACCAATATTTTTCCAAATAAATCCTCATAAAACCCTACACTATTTCCCTTAAAATCCTAATCCCTCCCTTCTACTATAAACATGTAATCCCTACCTCATCCCAAAACCCTAACATTTCAAAATTTCTATGCCTCGTCCCTTCCCTAGTTTCCTTATTTTATTTCCATTGTTCCCATTTCCCTAATGCTTCCCTTTTCCTAACAATTCCCTTGTCATTTATGTCCCCTTGGTCACAACATTTTGATAAAAAGACAAAAAGTCAACAGTCAAATTTTGGCACACAGTTTTATATCAGCATACATAAATATTCCAGCTGTCTTGTTTCCAAAAGAACATGTCAAAGACTGAGTCCGAATATGAGCAGGAGTATGATAGTGACACTACACCAGAAGTCAATGTGCCTAATGTGCCTCGAAGATATCACAAAGGTGGCAAAAGTGGACAACATGTTAGGGAGGAGCCTACTTCTTTGGCTCAATTGCAAGCTTGCCCACTTGCAATGGATTGTTTTCAGCGTCAAGCATGTTACCAATATTGTGAGATGATCTCACAAACTCAGCATCATCGGGAACTGGTCCATCTATTTGTCCTTAACTTACAGGATGGTCATGTAAACCTTGCCGGAGTGGATTTCACTTTGTCACCCGACACTATTGCTCAGGCCACCGGGATACCAAATGTGGGGTAGGAATGGAGTAAGCGCCAGATGCTGGACAGGTATTACTATGAGCCATATGTCAAGCCCGCATATATCAGACACTTGAGCGCAATCTTTCCTTTCAGATACCTAAAAGATGAGTTTGCACCATTGATGAAACTCATCATTCGATATTTCAGCTGTGAGGGCAGATTCTCATGTCTCTATGCGTACCATGTTCGTTTGTTGATGCATTTCACAAGGGTACATATGATGAACATTCCATTTTTCATGTGCCAAAACATAGAGAGGATGGTACCTTTAGTACAGAGGAAGACCCCGGCACATCAGCAAAGGAGCATATATCACTATGCATTGATCAAAATCATAGTGATGCATCAGTTGGCACAACAGGGTATTCCTTGGGAGGATTTCATCTCCCGTGAGTTCTTTTCCGCGCTACAGCGTCCTCCAGAGATAATTCATGATGAGGGAGGGCCTTCACAACAGTTTGACATTCCTGAGACCGAGCATGTTGATGCTCCAGTATATGTGACATATCAGAAAGGCCCCAGGGCCTTATTTGCAGCCGCACGACGAGTACTATCTCCACCCGGGGTGGAAGGGGTCTCGTTGACATCATCAGCAGAGTGAGTATTATCTCCACATCATGTGGAAGGGGTCTCACCTACGTCTTCAGCACAGGTACAGATTCAGGATAGGGGCAAGAGACCCATGGTTGATGAGGGTCCTTCAGGAGGTCAGGATATCGGTATCATTGATGTTGAGGCTAGTTCGCCCAACTCAGAGCTCAAGGAGGTCATCCGAGAGAAAAGGACCGAGAATGAGTCGCTACAAAAGAAATTGCAGATGGCTAAATGGGTGATCAACTACTTAGAGCAGCGCAACAAACAGCTGGAAGATGAGCATGAACTTTATGAGCTGCAAAAGATTCGGGAAGACCGGGAATTGGCTCGAAGAAGACCCGGTGATTTGACACCTATTGATCAGGAATCAATGCTCATCCGGGTGAACACTCATTTGGAGAAGTTGTTGGCGAAAGCAAACAGGGACAAAGACATGCTTCGCCACATGAAGACTCACTATTGGGCTCGCATGCATGTTTGCAAAGCGAGAATGAAGATCCTCAAAAGGCATTTGAGCAAAGCACAAAAACAACGCAAAAGGCCTGATCCGCTTCGAGTTTTGGCCGAGGCTTCATTAGTTGAGCATGACACATGATGGAGGGTCTTCACTCCAAATTTGGGCAAATTTGGAGAAAATTTTGTCATTTCAAAATTTTTGGCTTGCGAAACAGGTTTTTTGGCTCTATGCGTCGCACTAAGCGCGCGACCCATAAGATGGGGAGGTCCAAATCACAGGTGGCTTATATTTTTGGATTTTTCATGATGAAATACACATGCTCAGCCATTGCCAAGGCATTTCATCAAGTTTTGGGTGATCAAAAGCTCAAAAACATCATGAAAATCACCTTCTAGCCACTTTTTTCACCAGCAGGAAGTACTTCTGGAAGAATCCACTTTTGGAGGGTCAAATGGAGACCAAATTGGAAACTTCTAGTTGGGTTGGAAAGTAGACATCTAGGGCTTTCCAACAAGCCAACCTGAGCTCAATGTGGATGTCGGGAATTGCCCCAAAAGTAGGTGGAAAGGCGCGCGGCGCACAGGGTTTTTTTGGCACAGTTTTGTCCTCAGCTCAGCAAATCAAGCCAGTTTGACCAGTTTTGACTTGTGATGGGATTTTTCACCTTTCTTGATGTAATTATTGGAACTTTATGTTTTTATGACACTTATTTACCTATTCTAGATGATTCATTCATAAAATAGCAAAAATGTAATGAATGAATTGGTTTCCTAGCTTATAGAGGCAAGTTGTTTTGACTGCCTAGATTGTAGTGCTTAGTTTAGAATTGGTTGAAACAGCTCCTATGATGATGAGCTCGACCCTTAGAGGCAAGGGAATGAGTTGTCTTGCCTATATTATGTATTTTCTTAGTCATTTTCAGGGTTGGACTCTTGGGAATAGCTTGAGACTATATTATACATATCTTATTTGCATTTTGGTAAAGGAAAGACCAGGTTTTGCAGCACTATTTGGGATTCATGTGGCTTTATGTGTTGATGGTGTGTTTCCCTCAGTACTTGTAAGTTGTGTATGTGTATCATTTTCTCTATTGAATCTTCTGTAATTAAACAAATGAAGTGTTAAGGTAGAATCCATGAACTTGCTATGCTCTACCTTTAAATTTGCTTAATTTTCTATGTTTTCTTCAGTTTAAGGAGAATCCTTGAGACTTCCTTGCTCTCCTTAGCTCCACACCAGTCTGATCTATTCATCTCACTTGCTTTAAGGCATCAATACAATCGCCTATCTTGCCCCAAGTAGACCTCTGCAAAAGTTGTGCCTCATCCCCGCATTCCAAAATTGCCTTTCCCTTGAATTCAACAAAATCTTTAAAAATCAATTCTAAACTCTTTGTACTTCATACCTAGCATAAAATTAGTCATCAATTCAGTCATCTCGAGCCTCTTTGATTATCTTTTTCCGAGTTTGACCCGGAGAGAGCCCTCTCCTGTCCTTGTAGGGCTAGCTACGAGGCTAAGCGTGGTTTGATGTGGCCTTGAGTCTCACCTTATTTCAGCCTAAGGTAGATTTAAGCGCTAACAGGATCCACCTTGCATGTCCCAAGAAGAAATGGAGGCAATAGTAAACATTGCAGATTGGTATGCCTCACCGGGTGGCACCCTCATCAAAGTGTTTGGCAGAGAGAAGCCTCTGCATGTCCTACCAAGGTATGCCACTGGCAAGCTAATCATGTAAGAAGTTTCATATCATCTCTCTACAGGGTTTTCATCAGGATTGCATAGGAAGAAGAAAGCACCATGGCCTGCTCTTCCTTTGCGGATTGGATTATACGAGATTAAGAGATTGAAGGATGCAGATGTTGAGGCTAAGGAGATAGTGAAATTCGAGTTCAACACCAGAGACTTTAATATGTATGACCCCTCGGTATTTTCAAGGCCCACTGTGCGAGAGTGTACTTTCCATGGATCCATGGGGCATGTCATTGGCCAGAGGAGTACCCTTGGAGGTAATATTATAATGCCTCCAAACTCCATGAATCGGTCAATATAACAACAAATTGGAAGGCTACTCTACAGACAACAACAACAACAGGAATATGCAAAAATCTAGTGCAGGAAAAGGGAAAGAGGAAGATTGTTGAGAACCCAGAGGCAGAGCAAAGCTGCAAGATGAAGGCAGATCCTATCTTGGAGAAGGTAGCTTTGGCAATAGAAGAAAAGAGGGAGCAGCAGATAAAGAGAGCATAGCGAAGGAAGAGAGAAAAGTAGAGGCTGCAGGAAGAAAAATTGAAGTTGTAGGAGACAGAGAAGAAGTTGAAGGAAGAACAGGAGCTGAGGAGGAGAGAAATAGAAGAGAAGCAGAATCAAGAATAATAACAATTGCAAAGCACAATGACAGAGCAAACAGCAGCCATACGGGTTGATGAGTCAGAACAACCAGTAGCTTGGGAACACGGTGAACATATGTAGGATTAGGATCTTGCTCAGCAAATTGAGCAATTGATTGAAGTGACAGACATGGATATGGAACATGAGCCACAAAATGAAAATACTGACCTTATGTCGAGAGCACCAAAGGTCATCTCTCAGTCTCCACCACCTCTAATGTTAGAACCATTCCCAAGCGAGCAAGGAGATATAGTTCTCCTTGATGACGATCTGGTCATGGATGTGTACAATCTATCATTTGATGAGTTACAGAAGAAGATTGTATAAGCGCAGAGAAAGCATTTTCTAGATGATCACGCATCACCTACATTCATCAAGGAAAGCGTGATAGTATTAGACACCAGGAAGCATCCAATTACCCTTACCTAAGTCATCTTGGCCTATGCAGGATCAACAAGCTCAAATGTTAAGTACCTGATGGTCGAGAATGAAGAACTAGCAAAGAACTTGCAAGCTTCCAGGCAAGAGGAAGAACAACTTCGAGCGTCAATGCATAATGCAGTTTCTGTAATGGGGTAGATGAGGAAAGTAATACTAGCTAAAGTATAAATACTTTAGGGTATCATGCGGAAGCTCTATGTTAGATTTGTCACTGTGCATAAAGCAGTTGTCCGTGTGAATGGCCTACATCAACGGAGCAAAGAGTTTGTTCAAACTATCAAGAATATACATGTTGTCATTGCACATGTACAAGAGTGGATAATGTGGTACAAAGGGGCCTTGCTTGACTTAGTTAAGAATAAGAAGCCACAGGGAAAGCTAGAGAAAACAAAGGTTTGGATGTTGATCCAGAACTATGAGCAGCTTGCCCCATTCATCAGTAGCATACAAGCCTCATATGTGCAGTTGTATAGTAGTTTGGATGTCATGTTGAGAAAGCACAGGATCCCATCAATCAGTTCCCTCACCAATCCTAGACCCAAGAACCAAGTTCAACTAGAGATCGATGATTACATGGAGCAGCTAAGACGAGAGGCCACCGGGGAAGACTTGGATTTGAACGCACACAACATGTTGAAGTACATCGGTGGTCCTATGAAGGTCAATGCCATGCTGCACATGCTTCAAAACGAGTTGGATACAGGTTCCAAGGCCATATATCTGGATGCCATGGAGGCAAGAATCTATTTTCAGAAAGATACCATCAAACAGTTTGGGGACACCATCATGCAGTACCAAGCTTGGCATCAATATGTGACCGAGAAGCACCAATTGAAGTTTTCTAAGCTGGTATTTCCCCAAACTTTGGAATCATAGTGTTTTGCCTTGTTAGGCTATCTCTAGCCTATTTTGTCTCGCATGGGTACATGCGGAAAATGTAATATTATTTGTAAATATGTTGTAAGTGAAATTCCAAGTGTCATTAGTGGAATGTAAAGGGTCAACGTTATGTAATGATTTATTTGTAAAGAAGTTGAAGAGTCATGAGGGTAGTCAAAGAGTCACAAAGGGGAATGTCAAGGGTCACCCCACACTTTGTTACAAATAGAACCTCGTAACTCATAGAAGAGGCTTTTGGGAGCCAAGATTTTGGCTAGGCTTAGGCTTAGAGAAGGCTTGGGAGTATTGTGAAGAGCCTTGGCTTCTCCATAACGTAGAGCAAGTATACTTGTTTAGAGAACTAGGCGTTCTTGACTATAATGTTCCACTATTGGGGCTAGTGGTCGTCAATGGTGTATGTATGGATGGAACTTTCACTTATAAT
>APFE030264605.1:0-29388 GCA_000404065.3 Pinus taeda | reverse complement strand
AGAGAAAGGCAAACATACAAAATTCCAGAAAATGTGGCTTGGTCCTTTTCAGATTGTAGAAGTCATAGGCCCGTCAACGTTTGTGTTGCAGGATTTAGCAGGTAGAAATGATTCCTTGCCTGTTAACGGAAAAATCCTGAAAATATACTTTCCATAGAAGATAAATCTTCTAATTTTTGTAGGATAGCTTTTTGTTCTTCTTTCTTAGAAATAAAACCAATTGTAGATAATTACTATAGGAATTCACGTTAAATTGGACACCAGATCCTCTCTCAGATCTTGTTTTTATTTCACTTGTACAAACAATAATTTTTTTTCAAAAATCTGATCTTTATTATTGAAAAATAGAGTCCAACTTTACCCTAGATATGATACTAGTTTTGAATTCAATTTTTTTTTATGAAAGCAACCTTTGGCAAAAAACTTGTTTTATATCAGCACAATGAAAGGTATCAATTATAAAATGAGCACTCTCTGTAAAACTGTTATTTTTCGAACTCTATTATTATCGTCCAGAACTTTCTTAAGGAAAAACAATGGGTTCCTCCTTGCTAAAGGAAATCGCAGCATTCAGAGAAGTAATCCGAGAAAGCAATATGTATCTCAAAGAATAAGAGGTCTCATCACGAGCCAGCTTATCATGACCACAGATATTATAACTTGTTGACCTTGCCAATACTGTCCACCAAAATAGGGCAACGACTTAAGATTGTTGCAATCAAAAGACAAGGGGTCTCATCACGAGCCAACTTGTTCAGCAAAAGTGTAAATCAAGTGAATGACTGTGTCATAAATTGGCCACTAAACCAAGACATTGTTCTTTGGATAATAAAAAAGAAAAGTATAAAAATGGTTCTCTCTCTGAAAAAGTTGTAGCTAGCTTTAAGCAGGATAAAGGATCATTGCTGGGTAACAGGTAACCCTGTCGAGGCTATGGACGCCTGCTGGCCGCAGAGGCTCTACCTGCGGTAAATGAGCATATTTTAAATGACCAGCGTAGCAGAGACGACCTCATTTTATCTTTTAAAAAGGGACCAAGTAATGGCTGGTGTAAATACAAGGGCTGAACCATAGGAAGCAAACGAATGGAATGCAAAAGGGTTGAAATAAAGTATCATTGATAGGATAAGAGAAATGTACTCTATCTGTCCATAAAAAAGTTTAGACTGACGAAAATGTTTCTATTTTGGAAGTTGAAGTTCAATAGAAAGTCAGAGATAATTGGTTCTTCCCAGTGAATCTCCATTGTTGTGGTCACCAACAACCCCCCCTCTTTTGTTTGGTATTATTAACAACACCGAGCAAATGGGGGACCCTTAGTAAAAAAATCATCAAATTCCTCTTGAATATTTTTGTTTTTCCTTAGAATCTTATCGCAGCAAAGTAAAGGAAACACTTCTTTTTATAAGTGTATCAAACCACGAAGAAGCGATGCTAAACTCATCGCATCACATTTACCATAAGCGCTCTTAATAGGAGAGGCTTAAGAAATCCCCGACGGCCGATGTGCGACATCGCATATTGCAGCAGCCGCATAGAGTAAGATGCAATGACTAATATCCGCAATGTGAGATTTGCGATTTGCGATCTCTGATCCACAATCTGCGATCTGCGATGATCCGATATTGCGATAACACAATGTTGTAATACAAATCTGCGATCTGTGATCTGCGACGAAACGCGAAATCTTGCTCAGCACAACATTCAAGGGAAAGTTGTCCTTGAATCAGAATTAGGCGCGTGCCTGTAAAAAGAAATTAATGATCATACGAATGGCTACTTTTTCGTTTTTCGAAGAGTCAGTTCACTTTGAATATCATGATTATACACACGCAAGATCTGAAGCTTTCATATCAAACTTTATTTTTCATTTACTCTTTTCCTTTACGCAAACTATGAAACAAGAGATAAAATGGAGTAATTTTTCTTTTGCAGGAAACATCTAAGGAAAAGAGGAAAGCGCCGATGCTCAGAGACCACAGAAGAGACTTCTTCAGAAGCAGGAACCACATACGATAGGACTACAAAGATACCTAAAGCTTACATGACAGAAAAGCCCGGAATGAAGAACAAAGGTAGTTTCCAATCCAGAGAATTGCTCAGAAAGTAAAGTCTTCTGACTCATCAAGTCATTCACGAAGACAGAAAACCAAAATAGCAAAAGCAGATCCAGTTTGAGAAAAATTCGAGTTATTACCAAGTATACATTCAGTCAGCGAGAGATTCTCTAAAATATCTGATAGTTTATCAAAAAAGTGGTGCCGACCCTTGTTACTTCTATTTTTATAACACGCACAAAGGGAAAGGCAACCAACCGACTCCTCTCAGACAAATGATGCACACTCACAACACTAAGGAGCAAATACAGAAATAGTTCAAAGTTAGATTTAATTTTAGAAATAATTTGCTTTGTCAGAGGGACGATCATTTGAAAATCGGATCCCAAATTTATGTAATCAAGTTAATTAGTTAGCAATATTTAAACCCTTCTCATGCATTTAGAGAAGGGTCCGGAGATTTGTCAAAAACTCGTCCTCAGAACATGCACTTTTGCGCCCTTAGAGGTGGTTTTGAAGAATGGATGGATCAAGGTTTATTAATATTTGCATCTGATATCTACTACTGATGTTGCACTTCTGTACTCTTAGTGGATGTTAGAACAAGGAGAGATAAATCATTGTTGCTTGAAGCTTATGAGTGGAACCAGTCATAAATGGTACTTCTATCTCTTGATTATTTCTACTTATGTTCTTTAAGTGATTTATAGTTTCAGTTGTTTACATGTCATTATATGAATGTATGGGTTATCATTTGGCACTTTTGTACGGTGGAGTCATATTGTTTGTACCTGACATATAAGTAACTTATTATGCGATATGCTGCTCATAACTGTTTTGCCTAACTTCTTATGCAAAATAGTTTATCTTTAATGATTTATGTTCTTATGATAGATGAATGATCTTTATTACCAATTATTATTCGAAATCTTTTTAGATCGCATAATAGCAAGGAATACACCCCGGGTTAGTGTAGATTAGGTGTATTGTTTCTTATTAGGTTACAATAGCATAGTGTTACTTTAAAGAGTATAAATTAGATTTGCTTTTTGAATTTTCCTTAGATTAGCATAGTTCAAGCTCTACACACGCACACACACACCCAAGGTCAGGAAACTGGTCCCGTCATCCCCAGTCGGACCCGCTATACCAAATGGATAAGGAGTTGCCAACCAAGGTCCGGACCGGGTGGGTATCCCCCTTGTTGTCGACCCGATTTTCGGGGCTTCAACACCAGGGAACCAACCAACCAGGGTAAATATGTGACAAAGAGTTACTATGATATGGTTCAACTCCCTATGTATCAGTTAAGGAAGTGGAACTAACAAAACAAGCCAAACTGATGTTCTACACATGTAACAAAACCCCTAGGATTCATCCAACCCTTCCAGGTGACCAGCCCCTGAGACCACTTGACATTTTACTATATTAAAGCCTTAGTCACTCCAATGAAATGGGCATGCATGCAACTGGGACCATCCAGTCTCTCCCACAGTAAGGGAATTCTTGCAGCTGGGGACTTTTCTAGGTAGTTTTGTGCCAACAACTTTAGATTCTGTCCCACTTTTGCAAGGCCAAGACTCAAACCACTACCCAAAACTCCATGAAACTTCCAGGAATGATAAATAACACATAAATAAAGATGCTAATGCAAATACTGACTAATGAATTAACTGGACTCCCACTAGCCATGACAAACATTCCATCAAACATATCACACATATGTAATCTATAGGTCATAACAACAAATCTGAGCATATGGGTCTCACACTTGTTTGAGAATCTCTAAGAAGCATTAGTGCCTCATCACAATAATTGCATTACCATCTATTGAGCCATCTATTCATTGATTAATCAAAACATGATGAGAGCCATCCATCATCACTGTTATAAACTCACTCATAATCAACAAAAATATCAAGGATATAACAACCATATAAACCGCATATAAACAAGCGTATTTACCCATAAAATACCAAGGAGAAAGAGATCTTATTGATGATTGCATAAGCTGACCATGTGAGACTTCCATGAACCACTCGACCATAGATTGGGTTGAACCAAATCACTATTTCATCCAATCACTCCCGTGCCATATTCCAAGCATGAATTTAGGATCTCATAAAACAAATCAATCAAAACCAAACCAGGGCTTCTAGAGGCCAAACCACCTCAACCCTCAACCAATGATTCCACCTTACAGTCGGACATAACTAACCATAACCAGATTGGTCTCTACCCAAGATGTCTAGGGCTCCATAACATTTGTTCCAACTAGGGCTTCTAAGACTAGCAACTACCCCCAAAACTGTCGCCAGACTTCCAAAGCGTTTGTCCAACTAGAGCTTCCAGGACTAGTAACTCAACTCACCAAGGTCTTCTAGAGTGTTTGTCTAACCAAGGATTCCAGGACTAGTAATTCAACCCAATTTGTTACAGGGATTCCATAATGTTTTTCCAACCAAGGCTTCTAATAAATAATAACTCAACCCACAACCAAAGGCGCATGAAAACCGACAAGAAAACTAAAGTAAAGCCCACAACACCATGGCTATCTAGGAAATGGCATGGCTAGGAAAAGCCATTGTCAATCCAGGCAATCCTCCATGCCAATGATAGATCATAACCAAATAACCACATGCATATGTCATGCATGCCAAAACTAGTAATGAAGTCATACATGCAACTCGGTACCTGCAAGCAAAACCCGTTGTAGTTGTTGATCACGATGTCCTCTTTCACTTTCCTGCTTTTCTTTTGCCTTCTTGCTCCAAATCCCAAGTATGCCACATCCCTCCAAGATTTCTCCAAGAAAACTCTAAGTGGCCAAGAGTATGAGAGAGAGAGAGAGAGAATAGAATGAGATCTCCAAAACTGAACTAACAAAACTCTGTGAACTGACCAAAATGTACCACTTGATCCTCAAAATCCTTTTTATTAATGAGGCCTTTATTTTCTTCAATTTTCCACTATTTTCCTTCATTTTTCTCTTCATATGCAACCTGTGACCTTTCAACTTCCTTCTCTCCTATTTTACATTATTTTCATAAATAAAATGCCAATAAATGCCACATTCGTTTCTAAAGCCTTTTCCATTTCTTTTGCTAATCTCCATAGCCATTAATAAACCAAATGAACACCCACTAGGATATTTTTCCCAACGTTCAACTTGGAATACATGTCCCATGACCAAGGTCTTATTTTACCTTTACATGGATTTTTGACCAAGGTTGTTACAGAACCCTCCCCCTTGGGGGAACACCATCCTCAGTGTTCAATGACACCTACAACCAACAAGACCATTGAACGAAAAACATACAACCCATGGAGCTTTGTAACTTAACTCGTTGCAGTATTTACAATGAACATCTGCTGAAAATAACACTAGCATGAAACCATAACATCATGAAAATCATAACGACATACCAACCATACCACTTATTGGAGATTTATAACATAGCTCATGGAGGTGTTTACATCCATATACATATGTACATAAGCCAAAACATTGCACCAAAACATATACCAAAACATTCGCTCAACCAACAAATAAAGAAGGATACATAGCCTGCATTTGATTTGCCATCTCCCATGTAGCTTCATCTGGCCCAAAGTGCTTCCACTGCACTTTAACCTACTTGATTTCTCGGTTCTGGAGAATGAACATCTTTCTATATAAAATGCACTGAGGTTTCAGTTGGTATTCTTCTTCTGGCTCCACCTGCAATACAGACAATCAATCACATACTTCTTAAGCAATGAAACATGGAAAACATCATGGTATTTCACTTTCAGAGACAGTGCAAGTTGATAGGCTACTGGTCCAATCCTTTCAAGAATCTTGAAAGGTCCACAAAACTGAGGTGCTAGCTTGGGACATGATCCAATACTTAAGGAGCTCTTACTGGGCTTGATGCACAAGTACACCTGTTCCCCAACCTAAAACTACTTAAACAACCTATTTTGATCTGCATAAATATTTTGTCTATCCTGTGTTGCCTCTAGATTCTTCTTGATTACCTACAATTCTTGTTCCATCTCTACCAACATATCTAGTCCTATCAATACCTTGTTAACTGGATCACTCCAACTAATAGGAGTATTACAACTCTAACCATATAGTGTCTCAAATAGACTTATCCTGAAAGACTCCTGATACCCATTATTGTAAGCGAACTCAACCAACACAAGGTACTCTTCCCTCTTTTGATGCTGATGCATCACATACAACCTCAACATTTCCTCCAATATATTGTTGACCCTCTTTGTCTGTCCATCTGTTTGTGGATGATAAGCTATACTGAAGGCCAACTTTGTACCCAAACTTACAAATAACTCTTTTCAAAATCTCATAGTTAACACAACATCCCTGTCTGACACAATTTTCTTTGGAATACCATGCAAGCTCACTACATCTCTGATGAATACTTATGTTACATCATTAGCTGAATATGTAGACTTCACTGGAATGAAATGTGCTACCTTTGTCAACTTGTCCACCACAACCATGATAGAATCATGCTGTCTATATGTCTTCGGAAAAGTTGTGATGAAGTCCATGGAAATGACCTCCCATTTCCACTCTGGAATCGAAATCAGTTGTAGTAACCGACTTGGAAGCTTACACTCTGCCTTTACCTGTTGACAATCTAAGCATCTCACCACAAACTCTACCACTTCTTTCTTCACTGCTGTTAATGTCTTATGATATCCTGGGTGACCTGAATACAATTTCACATGAAACTCCCTTAAGATAGTCTTCTTGAAATCATTGCTGTCTAGCACATACATCCTGTCCCTAAATTTGACCAAGCCATCTATTGTGAGACGATAGTCCACATCCTATGCCCCTGTACTTGCACTTGTACCTGTACCTGTACTATGATGTATCTTGTGCCTAAGCTTGATGTACCTATTATCCTACTAACCTACTTATAATATCCGATCTTGTAAGTCTATCCCATAAGAACTCATAGCTTCTATATGATTCACATGTATCACCTACTAAGAGCATCGATAACCCTGTTCTTTTTACCTTTAATGTACTTGATCTCAAAGCTGAACTCACTGATCGTGGCCAACCATCTAGCTTTCCTAGAATTTAAATTCTGCTGGTCAAATAGATACCTCAATCCATTGTGATCGCTCATCAGTACAAACCTCTTGCCAAGAATGTAGTGCCTCCACATCTTCAATGCCTGAATGATCGTCGCTAACTCAAGATCATGTGTTAGATAATTCTACTCGTGCTCATTCATTTTCCTTGAATCATAACATACTACCTATCCTTCCTACATAAGAACTCCACCAAGCCCTCTCTTTCAAGCATCTATGCATACCACAAACTCTTTGTTCGGATCTACAATCTTTAGCACTGGAGCATTTCTCAACAACTATTTCAACTGCTCCAAACTTGTTGCACATTCTTCTGTCCATTCATACTTCTTACTTTTTCGCTGCAATGACGTCATGGGATATGCAATGCAAGAGAAGTTCTTGATAAACCTCCTGTAGTAACCTGCTAACCCCATAAATGATCTTACCTCAACCACATTCCTAGGAGCTGGCCACTCGATGATGGCTCTTATCTTCTCTGGATCCACTGCTATGCCTTCCTTGAAAAAAACATGTCCTAAGTAATGTACCTCTGTTTGAAAGAAACTACATTTGTTAATATTGACATACAACTGATGTTCTCTTAGCAATCTCAATACTGCTACTAAATGTTCTACATGCTCTTCCTCATTCTTAGAATATACCAATATATCATCAATGGATATAATAACAAACTTATCCAAATAAGGACGCAATACATTATTCATCAAGCACATAAAGGTAGCTGGAGCATTAGTCAAACCGAAAGGAACTACAACAAACTCATAATTTTCGTACCTGGTCTAGAAAGATATCTTGTAAATGTCATCTTCTTTAATGCGTACCTAATGATATCCCGATCTCATATCAATCTTTGAGAACATTGCTGCTCCCTTCAACTAATCAAATAAGTCATCAATCCTTGATAATGAATACTTGTTCTTAATGTTCACCTTGTTCAACTACCTATAGTCAATGCATAACCTGAGGGTACTATCCTTCTTCTTCACAAACAATATCGGTGCACCCCATGGTGATAGACTTGTCCTAATGTATCCTTTGTCAAGCATTTCCTTTAACTACAAATTCAACTCTACTAGCTCCAATGTGCTCATGATGTATGGTGCCTTTGATGTTGGTGCTGCCCCTAGTACCAATTCAATAGAAAAATCTACTTCCTTGTGAGGCGGCAACTCTGAAATATCTTCCAAGAACACATCTTAAAATAGATGTAGAACTAGGTACCCTATCAAGACATCCACATTCTCAAATTCCTTACCTTGTTACTAGAAATATGCACTGAAAATAACACGAACAATTTCATGTGACTACACTTTGCCTGCATAAATGTCACCCTTCTAATTGATGTTTCCTTCTTCTTGCCCTTCAAGAATCTTCTTCATTTTCATCCAAGCACTTAATAGATTGTCATAACAATCCACTTTGGTCCTATGAAGATACAACTAGTCCATACCCAAAATCATGCTATATAAACCCAATGATAATACATTCAAATATCTTGATGTAGACATACCATTCAACTCAATTGCATAAGCTCTTACCCAATGATGAGCTCGCTTCTTTGTACCTATAGCCAATTGCACTAACCAAGGCTATGCGCGCACTTCTTTTATCAAACCACACTTATCCACCAGGTCAGGATTAACATAACTATAATTAGATCTAGGGTCAATCAACTTGATCACAAAGCTTACCATCCATCTCGATAATAAACACCTGGTGATCTTCATGCATGTTATCCAACACTGCATAAATTCGAGGAACACTTTGTCCAACATCCCCCAATGTATGTGTTTCCTGGGAACTATAGATTTGCAGTCTACAACCCTGATGTTGTGTACAATATCTCATGCGATGATCTTTGCCACAAGTCCAACACTATAAAGTCTTCCAGCTTGTGCCCTTGTTCTGCTCCTCAAACTGAAATCCCTTCCCTTTGTTAGATGCATTAAACTTCTTGTGCAGTGCTGCATTCTCTTTCTTAATTGTGTCCCAAGGCCTTGTTCGCTTCTTATCCCATTTCCCTTTATTCTTATCGTTACCTTTCCAGTCATGCTTAATCTTAGATTTGCGCTTTGATTGATTTTAATAATGATTTAGCTTTTGGATGGCATTCTCTAATGATCTAGGCTCATTAAACTCAATCTTGCCTTTGAATGCTACCGATAACTCACTGATGAATCTATGAATGTTGGCTTTCTCCTCCTTGAGGTAAGGCACATAATTCAATAACTCCATGAATCTACTAGTGTACTCCTCATTAGTCATTTATCCCATCTTTAACTCATAAAACTCTTTTGCCCTGTCATCATAGTATCTCCCTGATAGATACTTCTTCCTGAATATTCTCTCGAATTCACTCCAAGTCAAATCCTCCTCATAAATATATCTGATGTTCTTTACATCTTCCCACCAAATATATGCTTTACCTTTAAGACTGAATGTAGTTATTCCAACCTTTATGTTCTCAGAGTAATCATGTAACCATAAGAACTTATTCATTCCAAGAAGCCATGCTTCTGCATCCTGTGATTTCTTCATTTCTCCATTGAATGTAGGTGGATTTTATTTCTTAAAATCATTCGACATATATCCCCTATCACTCCTCCTGCAAGGATGATAATGATGATGACCACGATCCTGTCAAAACTAGCAATAGAATAAAACCTATGTTCATAACCTCTCCTATCTGGAGTATCCAAGAAACTACCATCTCTGATCGTGTCATCTCTATCTGAACTGTGTGCACTATGGGATCTACTTCCATAGGCCCCATTAGTCTTATCCTCCTATCCATAGCTGATCTGAAGCGGTCCCTGTCTCTGCAATTCTGACAAACTCTGAAGAATTAATCCATTAACTTCTATTTGTTTCTCCTGTGCCTGTATGATTATGTCATTATCTTCTTTGTAACTCCTTATTTCGCCCTTCAAACTCCTCATTGTGTTTTCTAATTTAGAAGAATGCCCAACACCACACTATTCATCTGATTCACAGGGAGAATCTATGTGGTCTACCATCTTGCTAGTCATCTTTGATCTCTTCTTCCTGCAAGGTATACTATTTCAGCTAAACCAAATCATAAATAAAACAACGTACCTTAGTATAGTTCAGGGAGGATATTTCATCTGCAAGACTCACCATATTAGCACAATACGTCTATAAACATAATCAAATCAACATATACCATTTTTCAGCCATTATCTAGTTATCAATGCATGACTATGCTGACCACATACCATGAATTCATGCACAACGACCATCATCCAGTCAATGTATGCATAAAAACACATAGACACTGACACATAACCAATGGATGACTGACATACACTCACAACAAATACATTCAGCAACGACACCATGAACTTTCACATGGTGACACCACTGTGGTCATGACAAATGCCTTGCATACACAATGAGCACATAGACCACAAGCACAAGGACATCTATGCAACTGACATGTACATACAACAACACATTCATCCAAGGAGAATGGAAACTAGACATAATGCAAGGAGAACAGAACCATGCTTTAATACCACTCTGTAACACCCTCCTCCCACATCTACCCAAGCAACCAACCAACTGGGTAAACATGTGACGAAGAGTTACTATGATATGGTTCAAATCCCTATGTATCAGTTAAGGAAGTGGAATCGAAGGAACACAACCAAACTAACCATCTACACGTGCAACAGAACCCCCAAGAGCCACATAGCCCTTCGAGGCGACCAGCCCCTGAGACCACCTGAAATTTTATGGCATTAAAACCCTAGTTGCTCCGATCACATGGGCATGCATGTGACTGGGAACCTCCAATCACTCCCACAACAATGACATGCCTGCGACTGAGGACTTTTCTAGGTAGTTTTGTGCCATCGAATCCAAATTTCGTGCCACTTTTGTGGGGCCAGGACTCAAGCCACTGCCCAAAACTCCATGAAACTTCCAGGAATGATAAATAACACGAAAACAAATATGATAATGCAAACAATTAACTAATGACTTGAATGGACGCCTACTATCCATGACATGCATTTCGTCAAACATATCACACATATGCAATGTACAGGTCATAACAACATAACTGAGCATAGGGGTATCACGCTTATCTAAGAATCACTAAGAAGCATTGGTGCCTCATCACAACAAATGCATTACCATGTATTAAGCCATATTTTTATTGATTAATTAAAACATGATGAGAGCCATACATCATCACTGTCATAAGCTCACTCATAACCAACATAAATGTCAAGGATATAATTGCATATAAAGCACATATAAACAAGTATATTTACCCATTAAATACCAAGGAGAAAGAGATCTTATTGATGGTTGCATATGCCGACTAGGTATGGGACTTCCACGAACCACCTGATCATAGATTGGGCTGAACCAAATCTCTCTTTCAGCCAATTAACCCCATGCCATATTCCATGCATGAATGTGGGATCTCATAAAAAAAAAAAATCAAAACCAAACTAGGGCTTGTAGAGGCAAAATCACCTCAACCCTCAACCAGTGATTCCACCTTACAGTTGAACATCACTAACAATCACTAGATTGGTATCTACCCAAGCTATCCAGGGCTCCAGAGAGTTTGTTCCAACTAGTGCTTCCATGACTAGTAACTCAATCCACAACTTCCATCGAGCTTCCATAGAATTTGTCCAACCAGGGCTTCCAGGACTAGTAACTCAACCCACCAAGGGCTTCCAAAGCGTTTTTCCAACCAAGGCTCCCGGGAACTAATACCTTAACCCACAACCAAAGGCACATGAAAAGCAACCAGAAAACAAAAGTAAAACCCACAACACCATGAGTGTCCAAGAAATGGAAAGGCTAGGAAACACCACTATCAATCCAGACAATCCTCCATGCCAATACAAATCATAACCAAATAACCACATGCATATGCCTGCATGCAAAAACTAGTAAGGAAATCATACATGCAACTTAGTTCTCCAAACAAAGCCCACTATAGCTGCTAATACCGATGTCCTCTTGCGCTTTCTTGCTTTTCCTTTACCTTCTTGCTCCAAATCCCAAGTATGCCACACCCCTCCAAGAGTGCTCCAAGAAAACTCTAAGTTTCCAAGAGTACGCGAGAGAGAGAGAATAGAATGAGAGCTCCAAAACTGAACTGACAAAAGTTTGCAAACTAACCAAAAGTTACCAACTAATCCTTAGAAGCCTTTTTATTAATGAGGTCTCTATTTTCTTCAATTTTCCATTATTTTCCTCCTCACATGCAACTTATGACCTTTCACCATCCTTTTCTCCTATTTTCCATTATTTCCATAAATAAAATGCCAATAAATGCCACATGCCTTTCAAAAGCCTTTGCTAATTTCCATATCCATTAATAAACCAAATGAACACCCACTAGGATGTTTTTCCCAAATTCAGCTTGGAATACATATCCCATGACCAAGGTCTTATTTCGCCTTTATTAAGTTTTACAGGTATTTTGACCAGGACTGTTACAACATTCTTGCAATATTTTGAAGTCTGCCTATAGTTTACTTTAAATAAAATATAATGGTGTAGATATTTCCTCTAATATACTAGAATGATTTATGTGGTTAGGAGTTTCATAAAAAGTTTCTCTATAAAAGGAGCAATGCAATTCACACACACACACACACACATATTTTGTTCCTTTGAAAAACAATGTTCCTTTTTATGCAGGCATAATAAAATGATAGTGAATTAAAAGTTGTCCAAGACAGCTGAATCTCCTTATAAATAGCTACAGATTAAACTCCAAAATATTTGTCCCATTCATCTAGTTTAACACAATGATATATTCACCAAAGATTTGTAATTTTTGGGTACCTTGATCAGGTGATAGACTGAGAATATTGACAACAACTTTAAAGTCACCAGATGAAACTTATTGTTTGTTACTAGCTTTAAAATATACAACATAATGCTCATCTAGATGTATCACTCTGTCAACTTCACAAATAGAGGATCCCCTTGACAAGCCCAATAGAAATAAGCCTATGCACCACTCTTATCAATTTGTTCCTTAAATACTTGTCTTTGGAATTTTTCCTTTGTAATTTGCAGAAAACTATACTCTATACTACACATGGAATAAGAGGCATCATCCTACCTGTAAAAGTTTGTACGATTTGCGATAACCAGAAACTTTGAGAACATATCAAAGGTAACGTTTTCCCTTTTTTAACACTCATTTATACTAGTAAAGCTAACATTCCTCATACGTCTCTAGCTTGAACTATCTAGTCTTGATTGTGAGAAGTCCATCAATTTCACATCCTCTAGGTTGTTGCAGGCTAACTTCAATGGATGTAACTTGTCAAATCCAAGATGTTTTGTTGGAAATAGTTTTTCCTACATTTCTCTTCATTGGTTCATTTTTGTTGCAATGCAAAAATTCCCCCCATACATAGTAGGGGATCCTTTGCAAATGCAACACACATATCATCTTCATATTTCTAACTCAAAATGTTTTTGTTCTGTCACCTCATCCTTTTTAATATTTCATGTAGATCCTCTAGGTTTGAATCACTCTGTCACTGAGATTTTATTTGCTCCTAAATCATAGATTTTAGGCTTTAGTTTTGTCTCAAGCCACTCAATTCACACATTTCTAATGTTTCATATGTCTGCCACACATATAAAAAAGACACAACTTCCCAAAGCAACCATTGGTGGCAGGAATAATCAACCTAAGCAAGTACGTTGTAATTTGAAACATTTTCTTCTAGGTTATATGGATAAACAAATTAAAACAATGTATGGGTTTCTACTTCCATATTCATAATTCCAAACCATAAGTTACATGGCATAACACATGATATGAACTGGATCTTTTGGAATCGTCTTCCAGGTAAGGCTTTTTCCCAACTCCAACAAATTAGCCCATTACAGTCCATGGAAATGAATGTTTGAAAGTGTTCAAACTACTTTTTTGGTTTGATATCACAACCTTTGTTACCATAGTATTCAAAAATGGAACCGGTGACTGATTAGTCCACCTAATAAACTGAGTTTCAAACTGGAACCGGTTAGATCTCATTGAACCGATTTAAAGAAAAACATGATATAATTAAACTATTTTTAAAATTTAAAACCATGATTCCAAACTAATAGACACAAAATATGCAAATTTTTCTCATATATATACCATGTAAAGGTGAATATATCAAAATGTCACCAAGTGCAATACATATCAACAACAAATATATAATCAATGAGGCTCTAAATGATCTCTAGAGTCCAAAACCAAAGCCTACAAGCTATGGGGCCACTGGGCTACTGCAAGTCTACATATATGATATTAGTGATCAACATTATCACTTGAAACTTCTCATCATGATCAAACTCAGTTGGTTGAGTCTCGACTCCGAAACATTGCAACTATTTGAGTCACAAACTTTTCTGCTAATTTAGTGACTTGAGTCTCAAACTTCTGAAGGTATTATGCCCTAGTATGCCCTATTACTTCATTTGGTGCTCCACATGGCTTTATATGGCCTCCTATCCCAGCCAAGTGTTGCTTTAACTTGTTAAAATCCCTTCCTTCAATAGAGTTTTGGCAATATTTGCAGATCATTTTTCCATTGATCATATCACAATGAGTCCATGCAGTATCCTTGGATTTTGGAGACATGGTGGTTACTACTTATCTCAAGCTCTCTGTTATTCCATTACTCCAACAAAAAGTCAGCACACTCCAAGCTCACAATGAAGCTCACAAAAACTCCAAATGAGACGTGTGAGGCAAACAAGAGGGGAGACCTCCTTTTATTGGCTTGGAAGGGTTGTTTTTGGAGGGAAAAAAACCCTTATTTCCCCTCCAAACCACCTCACAAGCCCCCAAGAATGCGTTTGGTGGGTCCACGACTGATCTGGCAATGAATTAGTTGATTTATGACAAAATCGACCAGTTTATGGGAAAATTGGTCGGTTCTATCATAAATTGGCTTATTTATACCTTGTTTGTCTAAAAAAAGGGCGAATGAGGGTGGTTCATCAGGTTTTTTGACCGGTTTGGTTGGTTTGGCCATTGGCCAGTTTGACCGATTTCTTGTTCAGACTGAATGATTTTTAATATTATGTTTGTTACAGTCGTCAAATCCAGTTGCTTAATATGGGTGTGAAATGCCTTTTTGCTCATCCCACTTTTGCCTACTTGGGAGTCATAATAGACCAAATCTATATCATTTCTATTTATTAGAGTTATAGGGCTTTGAATTACATTAGTACTATGGAGTTGGTTAATAAGAGAGATTGATTAGGTTTAAATTTCAAAATGCTTGTTTCTTTGTTGTCTATATTAGTAAGTTAATGGTGATTGATGATGATGGAGATAATTCCATTTTACATCTCTACATATACATATGGTACAGAGTAGTATCTGTCCTCCTTCCTCCCTCTGAATGATGATATACCCATGTTTAGTTGTTTTTAGGGTTTACCTCTTTCTACTCAAGACATATTATCTTGATTTTTATTTGTATTACTTTTGTCATTTGGGAGTTTCCTTGGAACTCTCACATCACTATTGTGGTTTGTTGTACTCTCTAGTCCTATGGACCTATTTTGGTCACTTGTGGGACTCGACATCAATCGAGTTCCATTAATTTCACTATGGAATGTGAATTTGATGGTAGATTTACTTTCCTCGATGTTCTTGTTTAAGGAAGAGATGATGGTTCTTTTTCCCACAAAGTTTTTCGGAAGAAAACTCACACTGAGCAGTAACTTCATGCTAGTTCCCATCATTTCCATGCTAAAAAATTAGGTGTTCTCAATACCTTCGCCACAAGGGCATTAAAAATTTCTGATGAAAACCACCTAAAAAGTGAGAAGATCCATCTCCTTACTGTTTTTATTAGGAATGTGTATAGTCAGCACTAGTGTCTTAAGGCCTTATGAAAAAGGTCCTAGAATTAAGAAATATCAGAAGGATCGAATTTCAGGGGTTCTTATTCCCTTTATCCAAGGGACCATAGACAAGACCACTAAAATCCTGAAGAAGCATAGATTTCCCTCTATGTTTATTCTCCTAAACATGATTCGTAGCTCCCTTAGATCTACAAAGGACCTTGTGGACCCAAAATATGGGACAGGTGTTTATATAAACCCATGCTCCTGTAGGACGCCGTACATTGGTGAAACTGGCTACTCAATATGTCAGAGAATCCATGAACACACAACCGACATCAGGCATAGAAGCTCCTCCTCCTTAGCTTTGGTAGAACATGATGAAAAGACAAACATCACATCTGCATTAAGGAAGCCAAGGTCATTGCAAGGGTTGACCATTTTCATCACCGTAAATTCAGAGAGGCTTTGGAAATTGAAAGGAGGCGTAACAATCTAAATAGAGATGATGGTTGGGTTATTAGCAGGTGTTGGGTCCATGCCTTGTCCTCTTAGGCATTTAGAATTAAATTTTATTTTATTTTCTCTTTTTTCCTCTATTTGTTTATTTATTATTATTACTCTTCCTTTCATTTTCATTTATTTTATGCTATCTTTTTTTTTTTCATTTTTGATTCGCTTTATTTCTATTTTTTTTATTAATTTGTTGTCTATCTAGTTAGGTTTGAACCTTTATTCATTTTTTTGTTGTTATGAGTTATTAGTTTTATTGTTTGTGTTATTTCCATTAGAATTTGCTTTTGACTATAGAGGATTGGATTAATTTAATTTATTTTTGATATTATAATTATTCCTGTTCACTAGTTAGGTTTGACCGCTTTTTAGTTATTAGTTTCATTGTTTGAATTTTTAAGATTGCCCTTTTGAGTTATTTCCTTATGCGTTTTATTTTTTTTAAGATTTAAGGAACTTCATCTTCATCATGTCCAACATATCAGCCTGATCGGGGCGAGGAATTGAACTTGTGACTTCACATCAAGGAATGTCTTAACAAAGTACCTGATCACCATCTATCCAAGAGGCTGTGGACTCCTTAGACATTTCTTTTAATTATAAAGGATCATTTAATTTAATTCTTAGAAGAAAATAATATTGTTCTTAATTTAAACAATATCAATAATAGTAATTTATATTTATTCCCTTTTTCCAGCCAAGAAAATTAAATAAAAAATATAAATTCTTCAGTCAAAACTAGTCGTTATATTCTAATAGCTAGTAAACATTTCTTGTCATCTATTTAAGTTGATGCCGTGATTTGGTTCCTTATATTGTCCTAAAGATGAACCACGCTAGTTAGTTCGAAACGCGTCGACTAAAAGTCTCCTATATGATTTTTACCGAAAGATCTCTCGATATTCATGGATCATAGAAGCCTAAATTATGATATTAATAAATTTGTATGATCTTCTCTTATAAGGCTTTAAAGGTATCCTCAATGTTTTTGTAGTCTCTCCAGGTCTTTTTTTCTCAAAGCATGCATGCATATGGAATAATGTTCCTTTGTATTTGTCTCTGGCCCTACAATTGCAGTCTTTGGCCCTACAACTACCAACCATAATATCATAATGAGAGTTATAGGTTGTGGCATTATAACAATGGGTTCAATACCAAAACCTATCAACTCTTTGATCCTTTTTACCATATTGTTGTATTAGTTGACATGCCCAAATCTAATAGACTTGGAAATTTTTCATCTGATACACTTCCAACTCTGAATAGAGAAACTGTTGCTTACTCATAGGCCAAGAAAATCTTATCGGTTGATTAATAACTGCATGTGTCAACAAGGTAAAATTAAATTTTGCCTGTCCTTAAATGTGTGATAGCTACAATAGTCTTTTTAATTTTATTTAACTCATCTTCACTGCATTCCAAACATTGACTACACTTCTTCATGCTTCCTGTTTGAGAGCTTCCATTATTATTTCAACCCATGTCACTTCTGTTAGACTAGAATACCTGAGGGAATTTGAGCCCAAAATTATAGTAATCTCTCTCTAAATTGGAATTGTTGGGAGGGAAACTTATATAACTTGGATAATAATTGGTTTTGCTTTGAACAAAAAAATTCAAGAATCAGTGCATAGAAATCAAGTGAACAGGAGAAACTCAATTCTTTGACTTAAAATTGTGCCATCAAAGTAAATAGGAGGAGCCCATAGTTTAACGAGCATAAACTGACAGTTGTAATTTTGCACACTTTCAAGATATTGAATCCCTTGGACCGATAGAAATCCCCTCTTCCGAGCATAATATTTTATAACTAAACAAACCTCACTCTCCACCCCACCCAAAAATATATTTATTATGATTGGTACATTCAAATATAGAACAACAATAACAACAACAAGGTTTTTGAAAAATAATTAGAATTTAAACAACTAGCTTATTATAGACATTTTTGGGCACTGCAACCCCAATCATAAGTGTCCATAAACTGAGGGCTCCTAAGTCCCTAAAAGTGTTGCTTCACTGCCTAAAGGAACAAGGTCAGCTAATTACATCATCTCCCAGAAGTTCTCCACTAAAAACTGCTCAAAAATGGTCAAAACTGGACTATCACTGAATACCCAGTGCAAGAGGGTGCATGCCATATCACCTTCCAGTGTACAGGGTGTGATGCTATGAATGGCCCCTCTGTAAGGGGGATGGGGGGTGCGATGCTCGGCGAATGGACAAATGAGAGACAATTGCGACCGGTGGAAGATTATCGGCATCTTCCAGAAGCTTCCCTCTGACACTTGCCTCTCTTTTTTCGACCAGGGATGAGTAAGAGATCATCAGTCTCCAAGTGGAATCAAGAACTATCAGAGAGAGGACACTAATCAAAACCCCAGAAGATGACTCACCCCCCTATAATCATCTATATATGGATCCCTCATCATAGAGATCCAGAGGCTGGAATCTTGTATCTTGTAGAGAAGTGTTGTTGGTTTTCTGGTGAAACTTCATAGTGTTGGGTGATCTAAGATTTACTTGAGGTGAAGAAGGGATTTCTTGCAGGAGGATGATGCTGGGTCAGAACTATTGGTTGTAATCCTCTTGCTATTCTTGATATTAATAAAGCTATTCAAGTTTTCCTCCATATTCTTGTATGTTTGATTATATATGCATTTGTATGGTTAATACATATTTGGTCCTGTGTTATTTATGAATATAGATCTCTGTTCTTCGATAGTAGTAGGCTGCTTTGATTCCATAGGTGCTCTTTGAAGCTGGGCAGACGAAGAAGAAGTGGCAAACATCTATCAGGAAGGAAAGGAATCAAATAAGGAACCAAGCGCAAGACTAAGGTTGGTTCCTTAGTCTTGAAACAAACTCGCAGTCGACCTTCTCCCCAGAACTTCAGAAGAAGAAGCTCATTTCTTGGAACTAATCCAATTGGATGAAACTCGTCACGATGCAAATTCGGCTAATGAAGCTCATAAGAAACGAGTCAAACCGCAGTTCGACAAAAATGTCAAACCTCGTGTCTTCTCAGAAGGTGACCTGGTCTTACTTTACAACCAGGAATCCGATAAGTTGGGAGCAGGGAAATTCAAATCGTTATGGATGGGTCCTTATATTGTTAAGCGTGTATTAGCAAAAGGAGCCTACGAATTGATGGACTATGATGGGATTCCACTGGCGCAACCTCGCAACAGGTTGTACCTCAAGCGTTACTATGCTTAATTCCACATAGTAATCCTTATGCTTTTGTTACATTTTTGTTTTCGATAAGAGTAATTATTTTGGTTAGGTAATCCACTTTTTTGCATTCATTGCAGATGTCAAACCTATTGGAATCATTTGTTGGATATGCCGATGGAGCGAGTCGTAGTTCGTGGAACCTATCTTCTGCGGCATGGGCTATTTTCGATCCCAGCGGCGGGTTAGTAAGTTTCAGAGGGGTATGTATTGGTCAATCGATGAACAATATCGCTGAATAAAATGCGTTAATAGAAATCCTCTCTGATGTTGTCACACATGGCATATGCCAACTTGTCGTCAGGCTAGACTCACAACTCGTCATTCTACAACTCACTAGTATCTATTCCGTACGGAATCCAGCCATCTATCGCATGTTCCTGAGAGTCAGGATTTTGGAAAGACAATTTGATTTCATTCAATATCAACATATTTACAGAATTTTAAACACATTGATAGAATCATTGGAAAATTATGTGTTAGATAGACATTTGCGACATTTATAAAAGAGAAGCATCACATCAATATATGCACATGATCATGTAACTTAACCAAAATAAAGCTCCGAAAATCAAAAATATATACATAACTGTTTATAGTTTATACATAATGTTCTATAACTAAGACAAAATCGGTCAAATGACCCAAAAATCAAAATGTTAGGGGGCACCCTAGTCTAATGATGATGGTGATAACAAGTCACCGCCTGTGCAATCATGCGTAAAAGCCTAGTCCATCGACTCAACACGCCAGTAGTATGTCGTTGCAACCGCAGAGACAGCTCATCGGTCCTCACATCCGGGATACCAAGAGTGAGACCCTCGACCTAATCTTGTAGTGCTGAAAGAGTCACAACCACGTCAAGGTTGCGAAGGATGGCCCTCCCCACAGTCTCTCCTGCTAGAGCAGCCGCTGATTCTCTGCGGCGTACTTCTGGTCGAACTGGTCCAATATCTACATGAGCACATAAGTTTTGATTAGTCTTGATCAGAGGAAACATAAGAACATTATAAGAACAATAAACAGAGATATGGTCAGAAGTTTATCCATAGCACCCCACTGCTCGCCGGCCGGCAGCACTAAATCCAGGTCACCCCGAAAATCCATGCCAGCATATGGAAACTTGGTGTAAACCATCTCCTGATGATCGAACCACTCTAAGAAAGTATCAAAAAAGGAAATCTGAGGCTGGCCAACATGACGAGACATGAGGTCAACCCATCTCTGCATCCTTGGTTCAGTCGGTGGAGGTAGGCTAAGTGAGATGTACTGCAGCTGCATCAATGGGATCTTCTCCAAAACGAAAGCGGTCAAAATAGAACCATAGCCAAAATTCTTGGATCTTCCGCTTTTCACCTTGGTCAGTTGTTCTTTAATCACAGAGAGTACTGCATCACACCAGTTGAACACCTTCGATTCAAGGCATTCCAAAGCATACTACATGTAAGACCTGTTAGCTATGTGAAGAGTTGAACTGCCAGCCAGTCTAGCAAAAGTGAATAGAATGGCCCTCAAGGGCCGGTCAGTGACATCTCAGATATTGATCTTGCCATCCTTACTCGGTTGAGATCCCTCTCTACAGTGCCAGCGAATATACTCCATCACGGACTCACCCCCGCAGGCGGGACCCGATAATGAGAAAGGGGCACCATGCCTTGATAAACCAGTCAAAATATAGATTTCCACGATAGTCAAGGGGATCGATTTGCCCCTAATATGGAACACCTGGTTGGTAGGATCCCAAGCATTAAGGAAATATTGCAACAAGTTGATTTGTTGCCTCATGCTAGAGATGCGGAAAAGCTTCAACAGGCCACAGTTCCACAATGCAGTTACCATGCTCGAATCATGTAAAGCAACTGTGTCCTCATCTTCATGCTCGCGTTCTCACCATGTAACAACCATTTTTCTCCGATGAATCTCTGAAAAGCAAACAAGAGAAGAGTCAGGATCTTGATTTGGTAAAAAATAGGAAAACATCTATGAGAAAGTTGTGCAAAAAGTTTCCTCCTTGCGCCCATCGCACCCTAGCAGTGTACTGGGAGTGATGCATACTGACTAGTCAGTGAGAAGGCCAGTATGCAACGCACCTTTCGATTAAGGAAGGGTGTGATGGAGCCAAGGAGAGTTGTTCAAACCCCAGAGGCTCAAAAAAGTAATAAAATAGGCTCAGAATTCAAAAAGAAAATAATGCAATTGAAGAGCACAATTTTAGCTCCTACCTGGTCCAGACGGCGTCAAGAATTGTCCACAGAATCTCCCGGAATCAGCTAGTGAAAATCTGGGGAAAAAGCACCTCCAGAGCTCCAACAAACCAAGTTCAAATGAAATGGTAAAATGAGAGGTAAAAGTCACTTTTAAATTACCATTCACGTAATTCAAGTAAGTTATTAGTGTTCTTAACTCATTTATAAAGCATATGTTTTCATTTCTAATCAGTTTGATGAATCAATTGAACAGGTACTACAATCTTTGAAAGAACAAAATTCTAATGGTGAATCAAGGGATCAATGACCATTATCATGAGCAGTTTTAATGCAGAATTCAAGCTCGTTAAAAAATAAACATAAGAAATGAGCAAATGTTTCCCCGAGAGTTTAAGCTCATTAAAAAATGAACCAATTTTCCAGTAAATAACCATTGTGAATGTATTATCATCATCTTTTGAACCTTGGTCATGTTCTCACCATCACCTCCACTCTGTTTTTTAGCTAATCATTCACCTCCATTTGATTGTTTACCCTTTCGAGGAACATATGCGAAGAGTGATTCTATTAGCCATCCTTGTGACACTGCCGTGATTGGAAAATTCCAACCCTTACCTGGAATCAGCTGCTACCCAAAATCATCACTCGTTCCTCAAAAAACGAGTCTCCTTTAAGCTCTTTTCAACTGACTCGTAAAATATGAAAAGATTCCTGAGCAATTAGCCTCTCCGGCTCATTAACTTCATCGGAAGTGCTATCCCTCCTCTAGATTTTAATCTTTTTTGGACTGGAGGGATTATTACACAAAACGATCGAGCGCTTGTCTTATTCGGCTCGTTAAAATTACCGAACATTCATCCCTTTCGTATTATTTTACGCTTTTTCGAACTTAAGGGATTATATGACGAAAAAGAATCTTTGGAGTTTCCTTTTTGTCCCTTTCAAACTCTCTAAAATTGAAAAGGACCGAGTTATCTTTATCGTTAAACTCGTTAAAACTGAATAGCAACAAACTCGTCCAAATGGACGAGAACGAGTTTCACTGTCGCTAGGCTCGTTAAAATATAGCGACAGGTTCGCCCGAAGGGCGAATTATAGAACAAGCATATGTTATCCTCCTCAAGCTTGAAAAAAATAAAGAGCTACTGGTCAACAATGACTGGGGAAAATTGGGAAGAAAACTTGAAAAAACTTTATTAGTAGCAAGTCGCTCTTGAACATGACACTTTCTCTCTGCATCTGAGTCGGGTTAAGTTGTTCCGTTCACTGGTCATATCACCATTGGTCCGTCATGCCATCCATCTTTGGGGTTAATGCTACCAATCCATCGTGAGTTTCATTGATATGTTCAAGAGAAGTCATTCAGAGAATTCACCTGTGTCTCACCCACTGCAATACATTCATGCTCCATTCTTTCATGACCGCCACCCTGAACCCTGTATCATCAAATCGTTTTCACCTCCAAAATAATTTGCTTTGTTTCGTGTCGTAGATGTGGGATTCATCAAGGCCCTCCTACGACGGGTCACTTCTTGTCGACATCAACTCATTATCCAAGAATTCGACCTAGGAACAACCCTTTCAGTACTTTGAAGCTTGCATGCCTCAATGGCAAGTTTCTCACTTTTAGCGACAGGTTTACATTAATGGCCTTCGACCGAGAGATTTTGCGTGGTGTTCGACGCCATGTCCTTTTTCACACCATGCGAATTGTATTGTAGTACCTTGAGGGTCATTGTCATTATTGGTGATTCCTCTCGCGCCTGTTAACAACTTACATCATTGGCTGGTAATCAGGCGATGTCTTTCCATGTTCGACTCCAGAACATTTTTCACATGGATCGACTTGTACTCCGAGTGAAGATTGAACGAGTTTTGAAGACCCGAGATCTAGTTTCATCCATCTGGGCTGCGATATATTCAAGAATATAAAGACATCAAATGTACACCATTTCCAAATAGATGATCATCCTAATCAAAGGATGATGAGTCCGAATCATCAGTCTGCTACACAGACGATTGTCTATCCTATGTACATGAAATTGAATTTATAAAGCTAAGCATGGGAATGCCCGCCTCAGCTAGATAATGAAAAAATGTTATGAAGATAATGTATTGTATTGTATCTTATTACAGGTCACCTCCCAGCTTGGAAAAAAACTTCGGATCCTCATGGTAAAGCATTTCACCCGACATCAAAATATTAACGCCCTCATGCTTTAGCGGGCAACTGTTATAGACATTTTTGGGCACTGCAACCCAAATCATAAATGTCCATAAACTAAGGGCTCCTAAGTCCCTAAAAGTGTTTCTTCACTACCTAAAGGAACAAGGTCAGCTGATTACATCATCTCCCAAAAGTTCTCCACTAAAAACTGCTCAGAAATGGTCAAAACTGGACCATACTGAATGCCCAGTGCAGAGGGTACGATGCATATCACCTTCCCAGTGTAAAGTGTGCGATGCATACTGAATGGCCCCTATGTAGGGTGCAATGGGTGAGAATGGAAAAATATTAGAGATAGTTTGCAAGGTGGAATATCATGGAATCTTCCAAAAACTTCCCCTCTGACACTTGCCTCTCTGTTTTCGACGAGGGATGAGTAAGAGATCATCAGTCTCCAAGTGGAATCAAGAACTATCAGAGAGAGGACATTAATCAAAACCCCAAAAGATGACTCACCCCCCTAAAATCATCTATATATGGATCCCTCATCATAGAGATCCAGGGCCTAGAATCTTGTATCTTGTAGAGAAGTGTTGTTGGTTTTCTGGTGAAACTTCATAGTGTTGGGTGATCTAAGCTTTACTTGAGGTGAAGAAGGGCTTTCTTGCTGGAGGATGATGCTGGGTCAGAACTATTGATTGTAATCCTCTTGCTATTCTTGATATACTCAGGATTACAACCAACAGTTCTGACCCAGCATCATCCTCCAGCAAGAAAGCCTTCTTCACCTCAAGTAAAGCTTAGATCACCCAACACTATGAAGTTTCACTAGAAAACCAACAGCACTTCTCTACAAGATACAAGATTTCAGCCTCTAGATCTCTATGATGAGGGATCCATATATAGATAATTGTAGGGGGGTGAGTCATTTTATTGGGTTTTGATTAGTGTCCTCTCTTTGATAGTTCTTGATTCCACTTTGATACTGATGATCTCTTACTCATCCATGGTCGAAAACATAGAGGCAAGTGTCAAAGGGGAAGTTTCTGGAAGATTCCATGATCTTCCACCTCGCAAACTGTCTTTGCCATTTGTCCATTCTCGCCCATCGCACCCTACAGAGGGGACATTCAGTACGCATCGCACCCTTTACACTGGGAAGGTGATATGCATTGCACCCTCTGCACTGGGTATTCAGTATGGTCCAGTTTTGACCATTTTTGAGCAGTTTTTAGTGGAGAACTTCTAGGAGATGATGTAATCAACTGACCTTGTTCCTTTAGGTAGTGAAGCAACACTTTAAGGGACTTAGGAGCCCTCAGTTTATGGACATTTATGATTGGGGTTGCAGTGCCCAAAAATGTCTATAAAGTTTTTCTGAGTTTGAAACAAAGAAAATATGAAGAAGTTATGACTGAAATAGCGTAAAAAAAAAATAGGGTATGCAATCACTTCCAAGAAGTGTAACTTTACAGCTAGAGGTTGGATATGACAACCCCAACCATGGTTCTCTCATGAAATGCAATGTAAATATTGTTATAAGAAAAAAAGGACCGAGGCAAGGGCACTGATTCCAAAGCTGAAGAGGTTGCTTGCTTGGGATTTATATGGTTTCTTATGCAGGAAACTGAATTGTTTTGACAACCATTAAAGGGTGGTTGGTGTGTTTAACTGGATTGGTTTCCTAAAGTTAATGGGAATGTAAGAGAAGAAAATAGGCCATGCTGCCTTGGAGAGCACTCACAAGACAAGGATGACATAAATTAATGAAGGGAACTGTTTTGTCAGCTAGGACATTAACATTCAAAAACTGCACAAGAGAAGGAAAACGGGGTTGCTCGACCTCAGTCAAGACATTCACTTACACTCCTTACTCCTAGACACTCATTCATGCAAACATAAGAGGACCTGTATTCAAAAATAGAGGATGAGGAACAACAAATAAAATTGCAGGAAGACAAGACAAGACAAGACAAGACAATGGTTATTTATATTGGCAAGGATGACAATAGGATGATCCCTCCCAGGTGAGGAATAAGGCCTCTCGATTCCCTGCATTTCCAGAGGGTGGAGATGGTATTTCTCTGGAATCCCTTGATGGTTTGGATGGAGGATTGTTCCTTGGATTCCTGGAAGGAGGGTATTTGAAATCATCCTTTCTGTTTGATTTTACAGTGGATTCTGGAGTCCCAAAAGTGGGTGGAATCGTTGTCTTTTGTTGGAAGGGTGGAGACTTGTTCTTTGGATTCCTTTTGTATTGACTAGCTAGAGAGTGGAGGAAACAAGCCTCTAGATTCCCTGTGCACTATTTATATTCTAAGTGGAGTGGGTCGAAGAAGGAGGTCCTATGGAGTCCCTGTTTCAGCTGGAAATTGGTGTTTTCATCCTTTAAGCAAGCCCCTCGGTCTTTGGAATCTGGCTCAAGGGTGGCTGTTGCAAGTGAGCTTGGTTGAAGCTATCCATGGTTGGGTGGAGAGTCCTTATTCTAGGCTTAGTTTCCTATTATATATATATATATATATATATTCTCGTTATGCTTATACTCTGGTTACAAAAGGAGACTAAGTGCATGCGTAGACGGAGTGTATTGCACCAACTAGTCTTTCTGAAAATGTGCTCTACCCACGATCTATATATATATATATATATATATATATATATATATATATATATATATATATATATATATATATATATATATATATAATTATATATATATATATGAAAGTGTGCTACAGGTTGAGAGTCGGGATGATGTGTCCTAGAGGCTCATCCTCGGAAGCCCAAGAGGCGCATGCTAAAGGAGCGTTGGGGTGTTGGGACCAAGATGATGTGTCCTGGAGGTCCCCCCCTTGGGGATGTGAATGGGGGAGTAGTTAAATAGCATTGAGATGTCTCAATGAAGGATGTCGTGGCACCAAAACACCATGGACCAATGAGAAGCTAGGGACGTGCGAAGGTGTGTCCCACTAGTCCATGTAGACCTGAAGGTTTACACCCTAGAAATGCAAGGTGAAGAAGTCAAGGTGACAGCTAGGGTTATGGGAGCGGGATGATGTGTCCCGGAGGTCCCACCACAGATGTTCAAAGGGGATCAAGGATCGAAGGCACTAGGGTGAAGCGGTGTTATGACGTGTCAACTCGAGATTTGTTTTCGTGACCAAAGTAGAAGGCATCATCATGTATTGGCCATGGTCAATGCCTGTAGTGAAATAATTGTTGGGGGCGAGAACTTGTGCATTGATTGGACAATGGAGGATCACCATCAGATTTCGATGTTGTGCACCCCCCCAGGGTGATGTCATCAGGGAGGGAAACCCCTCCCACCTTATGACGTTAGTGAGGTGGAGTAACTACTATGAAAGTTGTTGATTGGTTGCACATAATCCTAACCGTCAGATCTGTTAATGGATGGTGGGGTCTGCTAGATTAGGAGGCATGGTGATCCATTATTGGTGCCAGGGATTAGTGGATGGTGGGATGGTCTGAGGTGCCAAAGCAGAAGTGGCATGGACAATTTCTAATGGCTCTAGGGATGCACATGTGGTGTGCAAGCCATTGCAGGCATGGCACTCACCAATATCATAGTTAGGGAATTTATAAAAATATATAATATGTATGGGATTATATATATATATATTTATATATATATATATATATAATATATATATATATATATATAGATTTATAATATATATATATATATATATATATATATATATATATATTTAATATTTATATATATTATATATATTATGTATGATATATATAATATATGTATGTATATATATATATATACATATATATATATATATATATATATTATATATATATATATATATATATATATATATTATATATATATGTATAATATATATATATAATATATATATATATATATATTATATAATATATATATATATATATATAATATAGATATATATATACAAGTTTATAACATTGTATAAATAATAGTGGTTGTCGAGGCCTTAGGTGGTTGTCAAGAACTTAGTAAGGGTCATTTAAACAAATAAAATACACACATATATGTTGGGACTCGCAATTGATCAGTTTTTAACCCTATCTTTTGCCATATATTTATCCTTTTTACAGTAATAAGCAAAAGCTTTTATTTCATAAAGATATATTAACCCCCAAGGTATGAAGTGACCTTCCGCAAATCTATATTTAATTGTTTACTTCATATTCGTAAGTATCTTTTCATTTATCTATGGAAATGCTGACTAGAATCGTTAAACAACTGTCATAAGCTTACAGGAGTATAGTGAACAGTTGCTGCAACACGAGTAACAGCAACTGCGCAGCTGCCACAATACCAGCAACAGAAATTATCCAAAGTAGCTATTTTGTAGCCACGAACAACAGATGGCAGCTATCCAAAATATGATAACGTGGCATAATCAAGCGGAAGAATAGAGAAGGAGCATACAGTCAGCATGAACAGCATGGGGAAACAGCGAAGGAAATAGCAATCCTGAGAAGACGATCAGTTATTCACCGTGTACAGCCAAAGCTCCAGAAAAGGATGTATTATCATATGGTTGTAACAGCATTCTAATTTGCTTATTTTTAAACACACAGTATTAACTGAAAAGCTGTAATATTCTATTGTAAGTAGATATCTCCTCTATAAAGAGGAGACATCTACATGAAACGGGGGATAGTCAGTCTGTAATCAAGTTTTGAAGAACATCAGCGAGTCTGAGTTCGATTGTACTTAATCTTTTTGGCAGATAAATATAAACTGGTTCTGAGCACTTAAATCTGTTTCCTTCTTTTCGGGGAATCTTGTGAGAAGGACTGGGCCCACCTTCCTCACAAGATTCACCCATTTGTTTTCCTGTTGATTGTGTTGATGTATGGTAAGTTCTTCTCGACACTCTGTGTGGATTTAACAGTATTACCTCTGGCATTCTTTGTTTTACAAAGTACTCTGTTTCATTGCTTTTTGAGTTTGTTTCTCACCGGTGAATGAGAGTGCTGTGTGCGTTAGCACTTCTGATAACAGAGGCAGGTGCTGGACGTCCCCATCAGGAGGATAGGGTCCTGGTCCTCTGACAGAAGAACATCCATTATTTCGTTTCTCAGATTTGTAATTCTAATTAGTTGTTTTCATTTTAAGGTACTGTAATGATATAACATAAGAAGTATGTATGCTACAGCTTTTGATGCTTTTTGGGTTTTAAGTACATACAGTACGCATTGCCTT
>APFE030264599.1:40928-60244 GCA_000404065.3 Pinus taeda | reverse complement strand
TTTATATTTATTTATTTCGCTAAGTTGTGTGAGTCCTAAGATGTTTGCATGCTTAACATTTGCCTTGAGAAACCACGACTGAGGGGTATCTAAGCTATCAAAATCACCTAGGGATCGCACTCCCCTTGGGCCACACCTGTCACGCCCCTACGCCTGCGGTAGTGTTTCAACCGCTTATAGCGAGGTGAGGCACTACCAATCATTTTCTTTTCACCAATACTTACAATTGTAGACTACGCCTAACATTCCATACTTAGTTTTATTTTCGTTACCAAGTATTATTAATGTGTTCCTTTATACAAGTAAAAGCCCATAACATTCACATAAACAACATTATACAAGAGAAATGCACAACAGTATAAAGGGAGGGGCAACTCCCTGCAATATGAGTCTGCCCAAATCAATATATACAATCTTCTTTTACAAGTACAAGTTAAATCTTGGGAAACCCCAAATTTACACTTAGCCAATTTTCAACTTCGGCAAACTCGGTTTCCCAGCTCGTCGGCACCTCTGCACGGTCGCCGCACGACTCACCAACCCTTCATTCACCTCGTCGCACGATCGTGTTGTTTGCCCAACTTGGGCGCGCCTCGTCGTAACAAAGTTGCCACACAGGGGCGCCTTCGCACGAGTCACACCTCCGTTCACAATCTCAACACTTCATCGTTTCCACCATGCACACCTTCCGCGTTTGCCTCTACACAATGGGCAGGCATTCACCCGAGCTGCCCAAGAACCCGTGCACAACCACCCAACTGCACAACCGCACACAACCAGGCATTCACGCCTTCACCCGTGCGTCTTCGCACAATCGGGCGCCCTTGCCTTCACCCATGTACGCCTTGCACAACCGAGCGCCCACTCCTTGCCCGTGCACGCCTTACTTCGACCGGCGGGCACTCCTCACCCTATGCCTTCGTTTAGACCGTGCCTTCAAACGACCCGCCCAAGACTTGGGCGCATAACAATCTACGCCTTCCTCCTTACTGCGGCCTTATCCACACACCTCTTCCTTGAAGACTTTCTTGTCGAATGGTTGAACTTCGCTCCAACAACTCGTCGCATATATAAGGATGGTTGGGTGAGCTGGCTTGCCCAAGCCGACTCGTCCACCATGTAAACGCACACCCCTACTCATCGCAAACACCATCAAACACATGTCGGCTTGCTTCCAATTCATAGGTCGGCCCGTGGGCAATCATCCACATTCCCACGCCTATATAAATACTTCACTCAACCTTCTACGCACTCGTATTTTTACATAACTCCTTTGCACACTAGGCTTGAGCTCGCACTTCCTTTGTTTCAAGTTGTTCGCTCACCAACAGTCGTCGCACTTCATTCGGTGTGCATGCTAAGGACCATAGGTCCTTACATCCTCCTCCACCTAAAGTCGTTGTCGTCCTCGACAACATACCATCCTGGTAGCCATCCACCAAGATCATGACCAACTGTCTTACCCATGATGTCAACTCCTCCACATACTGCAACCATCTCTGCAGCATATGTAGAACGACTGTCTCCATCATGTCTTGTCCCGGAAACCATCTGTCACCAAGATCACCATACCAAGGTATACACCCCATCGGTATGTCATACACCGAAAATCATCTCAATCCATGACCATCGACCATCTCGTCGTAATCTCCACATGCTGCTCCCCATCGTGGAAGGTTGGTCCCTCCATCTCAAGCTACATGCTTCCTGCAACATCTCATGTCGATCTCGTCATGTTTCATCCTCGTGTGAACTGCTGCCATGATACTCCAACACAATGCTAACACATCTCTGTACACTGGATCCCCTCATGACTCGAACTAGTTGGGTAGCTAATCCAACTGTCACACTCAAACCATGAGAATGCACATCCTCATGCCACCATCAGTCGTTTCTCAGAACATCCCGTCACATCATCAACTCGATCAAGAATCCATCTCCCTGTAAGTGTAAGCCATGCTCAGATCCATGAAGTAGCCCTCATCTCATCTGCAACATGTTTTCCATGATGTCTTGGTACTAAGGTGCTATATGAAATCAGCCACATCTACCCCAACATCATCATCCATCTACAAAACATCCATCTCCTCAAAGTGAAGAGATCATCCCATCAACCTGACCCTTGATGTGCCACATCCAGGTCCATGAAGCAACCTCCATCATATCTGCAATGTGCCATCCCTCAAGTCTGCCATAGAAACGAGTATACACCTATCTCATCTATCCATGTGCTACCCATGATCATAGATCAAGCAGCTCCCATGTGTCAAAAGTGGTCAAGTCTCGGCTCAACCCATGTCCAAGTGTTGTCACCAAGGCATCATCATTGTCGTAACTCCATCACTCCAAAGTGTCTTGTATCGATCCTCCAAATCAAGTCACTCTTTCAAGCCATTCCCATACATGTACTTGAAAGTATGCATCCCATTCTGCATCAAAGTCTCTGACCTCAGCTCCTCAATGCATCAGATCCTCCAAGTCCACCATATATGAAGTCCCAAAAGTTACAACAATCTCATGTCATCATGAGCTCCATGAGTCATCTCCAACCAACACTCTAGCAAGCATACAAGTCTCGGCCCAAAGGTCTCTGCAATATGCCTCAGCTCTCCATGTAGTAGGAATGCTCCATAGTCTGCTCACAACTCTATCCAAGTCCATGGCCTTGTTGTACAAGAGTGCACAACCTCTCCATCGGCTCATCAGTAACACATCTCCATGTCACACCAGCAAATCTACCTGCACAACATCCTTGCCTTGGCACTCCTCATTCGATGCCCATATGACACCTCTATAAGTGCTCCTGCATAATGTCCCTGCATAAGACTACCATGCTCCATGTCTCCAACCTGATGTCCATGACTAAGTTGCCCATGTAGTCCAACCAAGTAGACCCATCACAACAATCGATCATCCTCATCCAAGTCTGCAATCTTCGATCTAGTGAACTCGGTCACCCAACCATATCATCATTATCACGAGTCCCTTCCATCATAGCTCCCCACTAAAGGTTCCACCAAGACTTGCTCTTGGTCTCGGCCATGAGAAGTCCACCCAGGTATCATCATACCTCAAGTGTGTGCCCTCCAATCTGTCCATGAGTTATGCCGAGCACTTAGCCAATTCTCTATATGGCTAAAGCATGACCCATTCTTCCGTAATTATCATCATGTTCCTCCCTTGTCACGAGCCTTTGTACCTTCTATCATAAGGTCACAAACAACCCCAACAAGTCCTGCAACAATCAACAATCCTTGCTTCTCCATACAAGGTCTCATCATAGTCATCCATGGTAAGATCCTCCCTAGCATCGGAAAAATGACTTTGCCCTTCCTTGCATACAGTCCCTCTACCAAATGCTCAAGTGAAATACACGTATCAATACTTACTTCATCATCATCATGAGGCTCCTCCATGTGAGTATCCTCATCCACCCATGTCTGCAAACTGCATGATCCTGGTCCAACTTGATTAATCTCAAGTTCATCCTCCATCGTTGTCACATCTGCAACATCCTCAATCATCATGGCTCCTCTTCCTTGTCAGCACAATCTGCAACTTCAGCTTGCTCCATTGTCCAACCAAGTTGAAGAAGTTCGTCTTCAACATTCTTTTCCAAGACTTCAAGCTTATCTCGAATCTGGGGGTTCTCTTCTTTCATCTGCTTCAACCTGTATAAGGTAAGCAAGAGCTTCCCTTCGCATTCTTCCAAACCTGCCATGACTTGTCGTTCAGCTTGGTCCAAGCACGAAGCTTCTCCTCTGCTAAACCTATTTCACCATTCACCTGAATCACCCTGATATTCCACCTGTTACCTGCAAAGTTTGAACTCCTTGATTCAGTTCACTAGCTCTGATACCACCTGTCACGCCCCTACACCTACAGTAGTCTTTCAACAGCTTATAGCAAGGTGCGGCACTACCAACCATTTTCTTTTCACCAATACTTATGATTATAGACAACGCCTAACATCCCATACTTAGTTTTATTTTCGTTACCAAGTATTATTTCTTTTATCCTTTATACAAGTGAAAGCCCATAACATTCACATAAACAGCATTATACAAGAGAAATCCACAACCGTATAAAGGGAGGGGCAACTCCTTGCAATATGAGTCTACCCGATTCAATATATTATACAATTTTTCCACTTTTACAAAGTATAGGCTAAGTCCTTGGGAAACCCCAAATTTATACTTAGCCAAATTTCCAACTTCGGCAAACTCGGTTTCCCAGCTTGTCGTCACCTCTGCACAGTTGCCGCATGACTCACCAACCCTTCGTTCGCCTTGTCGCACGATCGTGTTGTTTTCCCAACTTGGGCGCGCCTCATCATAACCAAGTCACCACACACAGGCGCCTCCGCATGAGTCACACCTCCATTCACAATCTCAACACTTCACCATTTCCATTGTTTCGTCATGCATGGCACGCCCTACCCAAGTCACCCATTCGCATGATTCTTCGTTTAGGCGTGCACGACGCGCTCTCACCCGGCCGCTCGTCTGCACGTCCACCCGTTCACCCAATTCGTTCACCCGTTCAACTTCGCCCAAGTTGCCACACATCTTCACCTGAGTCGCCACACGACTTCACCTGGTTCGCTCGAATGACCTCACCCGGGTTGCCACATGACTTCATCCAGGTTGCCACATGACCTTGCCCGGGTTGCCTAAACGACCTCACCCGAGTCTTGCCTGAACGATCTCGCCCAAGTTATGCTTGAATGACCTCCTAAATGACTTTCCTGAATGACTTTTTGAACAACTTCTTGAACGACTTTCTCGAACGAATTCTCAAACAACTTCCTCGAACGAATTCTCGAACAACTTCCTCAAACGAATTCTCGAACAACTTCTCGAACAACTTCCTTGAACGAATTCTCGAACGACTTCCTTGAATGACTTTTCTGAACGAGTTTTCCACCTGAGTTCCACCCGTCGTGCAGGCTCATCCATGCACTTCAGAACTCCTTGTTCGAACTCGTGTTGATTGAATGATGGTCGTTTGCCTCCAAACGCCCTCCAATATATACGGGTGGGTGGCGGGTTGTGTCACCCGGCTGACCCACACCAAACGCCCAAGCCGACTCGTTCAACATGTGTTGTCTCACCCAAGAGGATGGTCGGCCCGCCCAACTCATGGGACCGCCCCCTCAACTTGCCCAACACCTTATAAACTTGTTTATTGGTTCATTTCATTTCATATTTTTCACATCCTTCGAACAGTGGAGTCGCCCTGCCCATCACACGGACCGCGGGTCCTAACATCCTCCCACACTGGCAGTCATTGTCATCCTCGACAATATCTCATCCCATCAACCATCTATCACCAAGATCACCATACCAAGGTATACACCCCATCGGTATGTCATACATCGGAAATCATCTCAATCCATGACCATCGACCATCTCTTCGCAATCTCCACATGTTGCTCCCCATCGTGGAAGGCTGGCCCTCCCTTCTCAAGCTACATGCTTCCTGCAACATCTCATGTCGACCTCATCATGTATTGTCCTCATGTGAACTGCTGTGATGATACTCCAACAAATGCTAACACCTCTTTGTACACTGGATCCCCTCATGACTCGAACTAGTCGGGTGATCAGTCCAACTGTCACGCTCAAACCATGAAAATGTACATCCTCATGCTACCATCAGTCATTTCTCAGAAAATCCCGTCACATCCTCAACTCAATCAAGAATCCATCTCAATATAAGTGTAATCCATGCTTAGGTCCATGAAGTAGTCCTCATCTCATCTGCAACATGCTGTCCATGATGTCTGGTACTAATGTGCCGCAAAAAATCAACCACATCTATCCCAACATCATCCATATGTGTATCTCCTCAATATGAAGATAACATCTCATCAACTTCGACTCTCGATGTGCCACATCCAGGTCCATGAAGCAACCTCCATCATATCTACAATGTGCCATCCCTCAAGTCTTCCATAGAAAAAAGTACATACTTGTCTCATCTATCCATGTGCTACCCATGATCATAGATCAATCAACTCCCATGTGTCAAAAGTGGTCAAGTCCTGGATCAACCCATTCTCAAGGGTTGCCACCAAGGCATCATCATCGTCATAACTCCATCACTCCAAAGTGTCTTATATCGATCCTCCATATCAAGTCACCCTTTCAAGCCATACCCATACATGTACTCGAAAGTATGCACCCCATCCTGCATCAAAGTCTCTGACCTCAGCTCCTCAATGCATCAGATCCTCCAAGTCCACTATATATGAAGTCTCCCTGGAATTCACAACCTCATGTCATCATGAGCTCCATGAGTCATCTCCAACCAACATCTCAGCAAGCATACAAGTCTCGGCCCAGAGGTCTCTGCAAGATGCCTCAACTCTCCATGTAGTAGGGATGCTCCATAGTCTGCTCACAACTCCATCCAAGTCCATGGCCTTGTTGAACAAGAGTGCACAACCTCTCCATCAGCTGACAAGTAAAACATCTCCATGTCACATCAGCAAATCCACTTGCACAACATCCCTGCCTTGGCACTCCTCATTGGATGCCCGTAAGTGACACCTCTACAAGTGCTCCTGCATAATGTCCCTGCATAAGACTGACATGCTCCATGTCCCCAACCTGATGTCCATGACTAAGTTGCCCATGTAATCCAACCAAGTAGCCCCATCTCAACAATCGGTCATCCTCATCCAAGTCTGAAATCTTCGGTCTAGTGAACTTGGTCACCCAACAATATCATCATCACATGAGTCTCTCCATCATAGCTCCTCCACTAAAGGTTCCACCAAGACTTTCTCTTAGTCTCGGCCATGAGAGGTCCACCCAAGCATCATTATACCCAAGAGTGTGCCCTCCTCCAATCTGTTCATGATTCATGCTAGGCACTTAGCCAATTCTACGTGTGGCTAAAGCATGACCTAATCTTCCGCAATGATCATCAAGTTCCTCCCTTGTCACGGGCCTTTGTACCTTCTACCATAAGGTCACAACCAACCCCAACAAGTCCTGCAAAATTCAACAATCCTTGCTCCTCCATACAAGGCTTCACCATAGTCATCCATGGTAAGATCCTCCCTATCATCGGCAAACTAATTTTTCCCTTCCTTGCATACGGTCCATCTACCAAATGCTCAAGTGAAACACAAGTATCAATACTTACTTCATCATCATGAGGCTCCTCCATATGAGTATCCTCATCCATCCATGTCTGCAAATTGCACGATTCTGGTCCAACTTGATCAATCTCAAGTTCATCCTCCATCGTTGTTACATCTGCAACATCCTCAATCATCACAACTTCCTCTTTCTTATCATCGCATTCTGCAGCTTTCTCCTTATGAGTCAAAGCTATTGAATGCTTCTTCTCAAGAGTTAACCATTTCCACTTCTCTCGAATCAAGTCCCGCCTTATCTTGAATTCCTTTAGTTTTGTATCAAACAAGTCCACTTCCTTTGCAAGTCGATAGGCTTCATCCCTATTCCCGTCAGAAATCCCTTCCTTGACCAAAGCACGGAGAGCATCCTTTGCTTTGAACAAGCCTTTGCCCCATTCTGCAAACCTTTGTTCAACCTCACTTGATTCTTCAAGTAGACTCCTTTCAAATTACTTGAAGGTTGCAAAACCCATTCCCTACATGATAGACATCCTTCTTGACTCTTCACCGTTCACCAGGTTCTCCCTGCAAGACTGAACCAGCTCTTGATTCCACCTGTCACTTGCAAAACTTGAACTTCCTTTCAAGTCTTCGGCGTTTGTAAATTCAGCTTCCTTCGTCTACACTTCACCTGAATCAGCTCTTTGATTCAGTTCACCAAGTTTCCTCCAAAACTTGGACTAGCTCCGATACCACCTACCATGCCCCTACACCTATGGTAGTCTTTCAACCGCTTATTGCAAGGTGCGACACTACCAATCGTTTTCTTTTCATGCAGGGGAGGTGCGACACTACCAATTGTTTTCTTTTCACCAATACTTATGATTGTAGACTACGCCTAACATTCCATACTTAGTTTTCTTTCAACCACTTACTCTTACTTAGTTTGTGTTTCACAACCAAGTATATTTAATGTTTCCTTTATACCAATGAACACCCATACACATTCATTGACATCAGCAATTATACATGAAGAAAACAATTTCACAATATAAAGGGAGGGGCAACTCCCTAAACAATGAGTTTGCCCGATAATATATTAGACAGTCTTTTACAAGTTACAAGCTTTACAAGTATACTTAGAAACCCCAAGTTTCATACTTAGCCAAACTTACAATCTTCGGAAAAACTCGGTTGCCTAGCTTGTCGGCACCTTGGCACGGTCGTCGCACAACTTGCCAACCCTTCGTTCACCTTGTCGCACGATCGTGTTGTTTTCCCAACTTGGGCGCACCTCCAAGTCACCACACACGGGCGTCTCCACCCGAGACACACCTCCGTCCACAATCTCAACACTTCACCAAAAGTCACACCGTGCACACTTGCACGACGGGTGGGCGCTCACACGAGTCACCCAAGAACCCATGCCAAGTCGTCGCACAAACCAGCCGCTCTCCAACGTTTCACCGTCAGGTGCTCCTACACATCACCGGGGTGCCACACACACTGTGCACGCCTTTCTCCAACCGGCGGGCGCTCCTGCCCGCGGTCTTCACCCAAAACCAAGATGTGCATTTACCCCTCGTGTAGCCTCGCCCAAGGCTGGGCGCATCACTATTCTACGTCTCCCTTCTATTGCTGCAACTACTCTTCATTTTGCACACTTCTTTACATGTTTGAGCGACGAGCGATTGATGCCAAATGAGTCCATCAAGCATATATTTTATACACTCCACAAATGGTCGTGCTATATCCTCGGTCGACCTTCGCTTGATTTCAACCAACACGTCTTGTCTATGCTTGTGGCTGGTTGGCCCGTCGACCAATGCCCTCAAGCATTACTTCTAACTGTCAGCTCCATATCATGAATGCCCCGCTCAACCATCGTATAAACGTGGTCGCTCATCCCATCTACGCACTTCAATCTTAAGTTTCCTCGCACGTGCTGGTCATGAGCTTTCATAATTCGTTGCTCAATGGTAGTAAGAACCACAGGTCCTTACATCCTCATCCACCGAAGTCATTGTTGTCCTCAACAACATGTCACCCTGGTAGCCATCCACCAAGATCAAGATTTCCATATCCGAACAGTGTTATCCATGATATCAACTCCTCCACATACTTCAAACATCCCTGCAACATATGCAGAACCACATCTCCATCATGTCTCGTCCTCATCCTGTAGTCTCCCATCAGATGCCAACACACCCTTGTCATGTGCCAACATGTCGACTCAAAAACAACATCTCTCTGCACACTATTACCCCTCATGACTCGAACTAGTTGGGTAGCTAATCCAACCATACGCCCAAACCACAAGAATGCACATCCTTATGTCACCATAAGCCTTTCCCTGACTTTTGCTACATCTCAGACTCATCAAGAATCTATCCAATTCCCATGTTCAGGTCCATGGAATCTCCATCCCATCTGCAACATGTTCAAGCCATGGCCTTGTTGCACAAGAGTGTACAACCTCTCCACTGGCTCATATACCTACATGTCACAACAACATCTGCACAACATCCTTTGCTTCAGCATTCCCCATAGAATGTCCATAAATGACACCTCTATACATGCTCTTGCATAAGGTTGCTGCATAACTATCATGCTCATATCTCCAACCTAATGTCCATGACTCTAGCTATCCATGATGTCCAACCCATGTAGACTCCATCCCAACATCTGGTCATCTGCATCCAAGTCTGCAATCTGTCATAAAGAAGCCTCCTCCAAGGTCGCTTGCCAAGTTGGTGCAGCCCTTTCCAATCAAGGTCCCTACACCAACCCATCTCCAAGGTTGTCTATATAGAAAGGAGGGCCAGGAATTTTCCTCCCTGAATCTCATCCACCCATGTATCAGATTGATGTTGTGTCCTCAAGTATCTGTGCACAGCCTCAATCTCCTCACATGTACACCCAAGCTCTCCAAGCTTGTCCTTTGTCAACTGAAAGTTATATATGCCCATAGCATACCTGCAAAAATCCACTATACCAGTCGGATCTCTACCTTCATAATCTTCTCCAACCATTGCCTCTGAAGTAGTACTCAAACTCCCTTCTTTCGCAACTCCATTGTGAAGATCATAAGTAGAAGATGTCTCTGTCAAGTGCTTCAAGGTTTGTGAGATTTCCCTCTCACTTACTTCATTCTTCCTCACTCTTGCAACGAAGTCAATCAACTTCCCTTCCTTCGTTGTTTGAGTCATACTCCCAATTCCTCTTTGCGCCACATCCTCATGCTTCACATTCAGATCTTTGGGATACAAAGTCATAGAATTCATCCTCGGTCTATACCCCAAGCAACTCCTTCTATTCATCAGCACCATCATGGTTCTTCCTTCAGCTGTGATCAAGAGAATGTCGCGGTCCACCATTGGTATGGCTTGTGCAAGTCTCATAAAATCTTGCCCCAGCACCATAGAATGATCATCCATGTCCATGATCCTCAAGTCCAACTTTCCAAACCACGATCCCACTCTCACCTGAGTGTTTTCCATCACACCAAAAATAGCTTTCACGGTAGAGTTGACTGCTTTGAAAGCACTCCATTCTCTCTCCATATTTTCTTTCTTCCCAAAAGACTTTGCTTCTTTCCTGCTTAAGAAGCTATGAGTAGCTCCTGTATCCACCAAAGCTACAAATCTCTTGCCCTTCACAGTCATCTGCACAAAACTCAACTTCAAGGAACCACCTCCTTCTGTCAGCTTTATCTTGCGTCGCACATCGGCAACCTTATTCAAGAATTTGGCCTCAGAAGAGTCAATTGGCTTGCTCTCCAACTTGACATTCCTCCTAAGGTACTTCACCTCCTTGCTTGGCTCTTCTAAGCAACTCGATCCTGGTCTAGCTTGATTCCCTTCAAGCTTGTCCTCAATCGTATTCTGCTCAAGTGCACCAACCAAGTGGCCATTGACTACCTTCATAGAACTAAGATTCCGAACATCCTCTGGATTGTCTCGATAGTGAGTTCCCAGCCTGTCAATGTAGTTGAGCTCCTCCTGCTCAATTACAACAATCTTCTTACCAAGAAGCTTCTTCTTTATCTCTTCCTCAATTTGCTTGATTTTGGCTTCCACCATGGCACTTTTCTTCCTTAACTGGCTCTTTCATCCAAGAGCTCTTGAAGACCAAGACCACTTTGTCAGATCTCCTCATCAAGTTCCTTGAGTTCACCATCTTTCGTACTTCTGCATTGGCTCTTGATCTCTCCAAGTTCCCTCCTTAGTTCCGAACAACTTTCCCGAATCCTCATGTTCTCAGCCTTCATCGAAACCCAGTTAGAACTCCATCGACCCATCTGTTCCAACAATTTTTACCGAAAGACTTCACCTGCATTATGGCTAGATTCACTTGTCGTAGGTTCATCCACCATCTTTGCCTTCCGCCTTCTCCATGGTTCCTGCAACCATGCACTAGTTTTTGTTCCACTTGAATGTGAAACAGCTTCCTTCACCTGCAAGTACCTGTCACCAACTTCCAAGTGTTTGCACACTTGCTTCACCCAGCTTCCTGCAAAACTTCTCCAAGTCTTTAGAGTGGCTCTGATAAGCAGTTGCATGCCTGGTGCTATGATGCCATGCTCCCTGTCATGCCCCTACACCTGTGGTAGTCTTTCAACTGCTTATAGCGAGGTGCGGCACTACCAATAATTTTATTTTCACCAATACTTACGATTGTAGACTACGCTTAACATTCCATACTTAGTTTATTCTTTTGGTTACCAGGTCTTTTCTTTGTCCTTTATACAAGTGAAAACCCATAACATTCACATAAACAACATTATCCAATAGAAATGCACAACAGTATAAAGGGAGGGGCAACTCCCTGCAATATGAGTCTGCCCGAATCAATATATATAATCTTCTTTTACAAGTACAAGTTAAATCTTGGGAAACCCCAAATTTACACTTACCCAATCTTAAACTTCGGCAAATTCGGTTGCCTAGCTCGTCGGCACCTTCGCATGGTTGCCACACGACTCACCAACCCTTCATTCACCTTGTTGCACAATTGTGTTGTTTGCCCAACTTGGGCACGCCTCATCATAACCAAGTTGCCATACACGGGCACCTCTACACAAGTCATACCTCCATTCACAATCTCAACACTTCATCGTTTCGTCTTGCACGGCACGCCCTACCCAAGTCGCCCATCTGCACGATTCTTCGTTTCGGCGTGCACGGCGCTCCCTCGCCCGGTCGGTCGTCCGCACATCCACCCGTTCACCCAACTCATTCACCCATTCAAGTTCGCCCAAGTCACCACACGACTTTACCTGGGTCACCACATGACTTCACCCGGTTCACTCGAACGACCTCACCCGAGTCACCACACGACTTCACCCGAGTCACCCAAACGACCTCACCCAGGTCACCACACGACCTCGCCTGGGTCGCTCGAACAACCTCACCAAATTTCTGCTTGAACGACCTCGCACGAGTTCTATTTGAACGACCTCCTAAACGACTTTCCTGAATGACTTTTCTAAATGACTTCTTAAACGAATTTCCGAATGACCTGTCGAACGACTTCCTCGAACGAATTCTCGAACGACTTTCTCGAACGACCTCTCAAACGACTTCCTCGAACGAACCCTCGAACGAATTCCTCAAATGAATTCTCAAACTACTTCCTCGAACGATTTTCTCGAATGACTTCCTCGAACGATTTTCCTGAACGACTTCTCGAACGACGTCCTCGAACGATTTTCTCGAACGACTTCCTCGAACGATTTTCCTGAACGAGTTTACCACCCGAGCTCCGCCCGTCGTGCGGGCTCATCCACGCACTTTAGAACTCCTTGTTCGAACTCGTGTTGATCAAATGATGGTCGTTTGCCTCCAAACGCCCTCCAATATATACGGGCGGGTGTCAGGTAGTGTCACTCAGCTGACCCACACCAAACGCCCAAGCCGACTCATTCAACATGTGTTGTCTCGCCCAAGAGGAGGGTCGGCCCGCCCAACTCATGGGACTGCCCCCTCAACTCACCCAACACCTTATAAAGTTGTTTCTTGGCTCGTTTCGTTTCATATTTCGCATGTCCTTCACACGATGGAGTCGCCCTTCCCATCGCACGGATTGTAGGTCCTAACATCTGTCACGATGCCGAGATGGCGATAGTCTTTCAACCATTCCAAGGGAGGTGCGGCACCACCGAACACTTTCTTTTCACCAATACTTATGTTCGTGGACTACGCCAACCACTTATCCTACTTAGTTTGTGTTTCGCAACCAAGTAAATATTAATGTTTCCTTTATACCAATGAACACCCATACACATTCATTATCATCAGCAATTATACATCAAGAACACAATTGCACAGTATAAAGGGAGGGGCAACTCCCTGAACAATGAGTCTGCCCGATATTATATTATGCAGTCTTTTACAAGTTACAAGCTTTACAAGTATAATTGGAAACCCCAAGTTTCATACTTAGCCAAATTTACAATCTTCGGCAAAACTCGATTGCCTAGCTCGTCGGCACCTTTGCACGGTCGCTGTTGAGTCTTGAAAATGTCATTCATTTCCATTACACTTTCACTATTATGTCCATTATATCACCTCCATGAGGATTCGGGATTACTTCACTATTATGTCCTTCATCGACTCTCATATTGCTTAACTTCTTTATGATTACTTCACACCAAGTAGATTGAGCCGAAGGGCAAAGGATCTAAAAAGTTAAAGTAGTGTGAATTAGCTGCTTTGCTTTAAGTTTGAGTTGTTTTTCAAATTTTTGCTTTCTTTTCATTTTCAGTAGCAAGGATACTGGGCCATTGTCATTAGTTCACTATTTGATGCATTTATTTTCTCTTAAGAATTGATTTCATTTTAGTTGTTGTAAAGCTTTCTTTTAAGTACTTTCACGTTTAGAAACCATCACCGCCCACACTCCATACTTCACTTTCATCCTCGCCATCACACATTAGGGAAAGATAAATCCAAAAACAAACTAAAGTAAGAAAAAGGTTAACTAAGCACATATGGTGCACCACACTTCATCATTTTACGATACCTGGATTGATAATTTATGTAGAGCAATTTAAGACGTTAAATTGACTAGACATTTTTGGCGTCGTTACCGGGGAAGTGTAATCAGGAGACCTTATTTCTTACATCTAAAAAAAAATTATTAATAATTCTTGAGTATGCTCTCCTCCTGCACTTTGTGTGATCTGGAGGATCAGAAAAATGATTGTTAAGTAAAAAAAAAAATTATTAATAATTCCTAAGTATGCTCTCCTTCTGCACTTTGTGTGATATAGAGGATCAGAAAAATGATTGTTATGCCCAAAAAAAAAAGAAAAAAGAAAAAAAGAGGAGATAAAATAAACTTCATCATTTCAATTGATTCAATTAAAAAAAAAAAATTGAAACTCAACTTCTTTGATAGGTTCAAATTGTCCAAAATTGATTGGTTATGGTTTGTAGTGGTCCTCAAAACACTGTATCCTGTTTTAGTAAGGTTTTGCAACTTAGCTGCGGAAAGTGCCCTGATTTCGCAACTAGTTGAGAATTCCGCAGCTGTTTCAAGGTTGAGCAGGTTACAAGCGTCCAATGAAGAAATCGACCACATGGGTATCTCCAGAATTGTCCCGACATGGATCCTATCCTAGTCACCCAGCTCAGATCGATGAAAAACTAGCCTAAGACCTCAGTCAAAGTCTTGTTTTTAGCATGTTTTTCTTGAAATATTTGCTGCCTGAAATTGAAAATCATTAATCCTTTTAATAAAATTTTACAATTTCAGAAAAATAAAATAAAATAAAATAAAATAAAAATAAAAATAAAAATAAAAATCTATGGCTATATTCAATCCTAGCTTCCACTGTGGCTTTAATAATAAATAAATAAATAAAATCTGCCTCCCTGATCAAGCTTTGGCCTGAAACAAACCTGCAAGAACATTTGTTAAAAAAATTTAAAAAAAAAAAAAATATGTTTCATGCAATAAAACAATATTTGCATTTCTTGAAGTTTAAGCTTAAGAGTAGACTTTGTAAGAAATGAATATCAGTTTTTGAAGGGGCTTAGCTTACATTTCCATAATCTGGGATGTTTTGGCAATGGAATATGGAAAGGAAGAGGTAATGCGTGACATCAGTAAATCCTTCTAATAACCAGCCAATAGCAATAGTAGTTGAAGCTTCTATTGAAGAGTACAAAGATCGCTTGAGAGCCTATGTTGAAGCTCATAAATTATGGATGCAAACTTCTGCTCCAAGGAGAGGTGAAATTGTAAGGCAGATTGGGGATGTTTTGAGATCAAAATTGGATCTACTTGGTAGACTTGTATCATTAGAGATGGGCAAAATCCTCGTAGAGTGGATAGGAGAGGTTCAAGAATCTATTGACATATATGAGAATGCATAAAGTCGTATCATCCAACCACTAATTCGAAAATTCTACAGGCCGAATGCAGAACAGTGAAACTCAGAAAAAAAAAAACACGAAACTCAGAAAAAACGTCAAATTTAAAACATTCAATTTGCCCAAATGGTAGGGGATTTGAAGAAAATAAAACATGGGTTTTTTTTCCAGCTAGGTCAATTTGATAACCCAGAAACCGTTTGAAGAGATTCGTGGCGGTCTGGGAGAAATCCCTGGTTCTTTAGAGCCCATTTCTGATTGCCGCGTGTCAAAAAAACCAGTGTTTTTAACAGTTGCGGCCATATTTTGATTTCCTTGAGAAATTTTCTCAGATCGGATTTCTTTGACAGCCAGGTCATCCACAATGTCACTGAATATGAGGAAAAAAAGATTTTTATTAAATGAACAGAGAACAATTCAAACATGGCACGCTTTTGTTGTTTGAGGTAACACGTCTTCCGCCACCCGTCTAATCCTATTCCACTTTTAACTCAGACTCGCCCACATCTCCCACCAAGCCTCACAACTCTATCTTTTACTCATACTTCATTATGCCAAGGTGGATGTCGTGGTTTGTTTGGTTGAATCTGTGAATGGTTTCTTCAGACAGTTTCATGCTACATATGTGGACGCTGTGTCAAACTTTCTCCATTCCCCGCTAACACAACTATTATCACTTCACATGCTTTTGCTAAAAAAGTAAATTCGTCAACACCTTTCACTTTCTTTTGGCTGATGGTATAAACTATAAATGTCACACACAAAGAGTCTGAATCTGTGTTCAATCGATTTGTATTATATGAATATCAAAAGGCATGCGATGATATAAAATCCGTCAGCATACGAAAAAGAATGCAGCAAAAGAGTAAGTACCTTGGTTTGCTCTATATGCCACTACAATTCACAAAGTTCCTACATGCAGACAATGAAGAAAATAACTTAAAACTAATGGTTGACTGTTGCAGCCATTTTCCGCAATTGACTCAACTTTCCGCAGCTATTTTGTTAAACTCTAGGTTGCAGGTGTCATCAACCAAAACAAGCCACATGGGTAGCTGCGGAAATGTCAGTACATGGATGGTGTCCTATTCGTTTGGTCCAATTTGATGAAAAAGACCCCAGTCAAAGGGAAGTCAAATTGTGTGTTATCACTAAGTCGCCACACTGAGTCGTCACACTAAGTCGCTGCATGTCAAGAAAAAATAATAATTTTGAATCAATGAAATGAATAAGTTATTTGCCCACTTTTCTGAAGGTATTGATTAATTTTGGACTGATGATAAAAAATGAATGGCTAATTTTGTATTCCGTAGCTAAAGTCCAATTCCACAGCCAGAAAAATCTCATTGTTCAAATCAGCCTATCTTTCTCATACAAAATCAGATTTTGATGATTTAAGTATCGTTGGAAAAAACTCAACAAGATCTATACAATGAGAAATCTATCATTAGAGTTTGAAATGGAAAATAATGAAATAAATTGCTGAAAAGAAGCAACATTCAACTTGGGGCACCAATTCCAAAGCAGGTATAAATTCTTTTGATTTTTTCTTTTGAGACTGTTTCATAATACAAATTCTTTGTTTCGTGTGTAAATATCATAACTAGAGAGATTGATCACCTCTCTCCTTTGATAATCTTACATTCCATTGCAGAAGAAGTATTAGTTTTTTTTTCAAGTTCCAGGAGGAAGGACAAATAACTACAAGAGAATGGTGTCTCTCTAAGAGACCAATTTGTTTCATAAGAAGATGATCAGCAACAAACAGGAAATATGCTGATGTAAAATTAGATCCAAACACTTGAAAAACTTTAAGATACTAGTGTCTCCATCACATCCATATTTCATAATAAACCATTCATCTCATTTTCCTCCATATTTCCCATTTACATTCACATACACATTCCATCCCTTTTTGTCCACTCATAACCCACAAATAAAAGCAAGAGGCTCATTCACATGCTTATTGCCTATTGCCATTTCTACTCTCCATTTCCATCTTCCATTTTTATCTTTCATTTCCTGTCACTTTCATTCCGCAAATAAGCCCTACTTCAATGCAAATTATTGAGTCCATAGTCCTTTGAGTCTAAGTTCTTTATAAAAATACCTTGAGGCTTGCATGCCTTAATGGCAAGTCCTCATGCTGATAAACAATGGGAATACAATAATGTCCCTTGTTCATCAGATCTTCTAGGTGACTCGACATCGATAAATTCATTCGTACCTAGCAAGATGTGTTTGGGCATCTTGACTCTCATTGTCATCAATGGTGAGATTTCTCGTGTTGACTAGTGCCATCCATTAATGGCCACTAAGCCAACAATTTCCTACTATGTTCGATATCAAAACATCTTTTCACATAGTAGGGATTGTGCCAATGAGTTTTGAAGACATGAAGACTATTATTATCAGCATTTTGGAGTAGATTCAGCAAGTTTTAGTAGAAGCAATAAAAAGTCATCTTATCTCTCTATCCATGACTCCTCTTGTTCAGCCACTTGAAGAAGAATATGATCAAAAAAATTTTAGCCACCACACATACAACTCATCCATTCCAAAGGGTAAGTGAAGGTACGTCATTTTCTAACTTTTGACGATAGAATTCCATAAAAAGCTAGAATGATAATTGTTGGAAAAACATTTCTCTTCCTCATTTCATAAAATTGCCAATACCATCAGTTGGGCGGGGGAACTACATTCATTTTCATCCCATTTGCCCATTCCATATCATATTCAGGAGCTCACATACTTCCAACAGTTATTAACTATTACATTGTTATTATGAGCATACAATGGCTTTTCAAAAAAAAAAAGTGCTTAAAGGATAAATTAGATAAAAACAAAAGCATGATTGTCACACAAGAACCAACCATCATGCAATCCAATAAAGATATACTTTGCAACAATAATCAAAATATCATTATGCAAAATTTAAATATCAAAATAGAAGACAACAAAAAAAAAAAAATGGTTGTAATACAAGAACCAACCATGTTGCAACTCAAGTAAAACACTTTGTAGAAATATGAAGTTATCAAATGATATCATGCAAAGTTAAGCCAAAGCTCAAGGATCAAAAGAGTTAATGTAATATATATTGCATGAGGACATGCAATAGCTTCAGTTGGGGGGGTATGTTGAGTCTTGAAAATGTCATTCATTTCCATTACACTTTCACTATTATGTCCATTATATCACCTCCATTTCACTACTATGTCACCAAATTCATCCCACTTTCATTATCATTGGGCCACATTTATGTTTTTTCAATCTTTATTAATTCTAAGCCTTTTAAGTGAATTTGTGGTTAAAAATTAGAAAATAATGTGCATATGCTTATACCTAACAAATGGATTGATATTGTTGACATGTGTAGGTTGAAAGGAGGCTTCTAGAAGACCCTTATGTGGCACTCTAAGGCCAAATTCGAATTTGAGTGGAAAGAATCATGGGATCATGAGGATATGTGTCACATCTCCTAATTGTATTGTAACTCTAAGAAGACATGTGTCTTATCAGTTCCTATTTTGTTTAGGACTCTAGAGGTAGAGGGAGAGATTCATGGACTCTTATTAATGAGATGGCTTCTCATCTTTTTGTATAAATAGGAGATCTTTCTCCTTCATTTGTTAGTTCTTAAGCTTAGCTTATGAGAGTTAGTTCTTTAGCTTGGAATTTGTAGTTTTTCCTTGATGGCTTTTGAAAGCTTTGGAGAGCTTTGTTGCACTTTGTAATTTTGAAGAATTGAATAAAGCTTTGATGTTCTCAACATAGAAAGAGATGTGAAGTAGATGTCATGGAGCATATTAGAATGTAAGGTAGAGTAGATTTCATTTTGTAAATAT
>APFE030264599.1:7370-25145 GCA_000404065.3 Pinus taeda | reverse complement strand
CTCTTACCATTCCTTTTCTGCTCAACAAATTAAGACCTCCAAAGTTGAGATGTCCAAATCTCAAGTGCCACAACCAATTTTCATCCTTTGGCACACTTTGGAAAGCCTCTTGGGTAACTGTTGCAATTACTTCTTTGTTTTTCAGATCTGCTCTTATTCTAAGAAGGAACATCTTGTTCCTTGTCATCTTCACTTCAACAATACATCTTTTGCTGGATGCTATATCCATGATAGTGCATACATCATTCTTAAAGAAAACATTGTACCCCTTATGGACAAGCTGTCCAATACTCAAGAGGTTACACCTCATTCCAGGGACATAGTAGACATCTGCTATGGTTTTCTTTTCACTCTTCTTTGTAAATATTTTGACTTCTCCTTTTCCCATAACAGAAATTTTGCTATTAGTCCCAAGTGTAACTTCTGATTTCACATTTTGATCTAAGGCAGAAAACAGGGCTATGTTTCCTGTCATATGGTTGCTGCAACCTGAGTCTAAAAACCATATGTTTTCACTATTTGTTTCAGCCATGTTACAAGCTAATAAAACATTATTTTGGCTGATATTTTCTTTAGTGATATTTGCACTAGAACTATTACTTATATCATGCTGCTTCTTCCTACACTCATTGGCATAATGGCCATATTTTTTGCAATAATAACATTGGACATTGGATTTTTCATACCTTTGTCCTTGAGCATGAAGTTGTCCTCTTTGTTGGCCGCTGCCTTGGCTTTGGTTCTGATTTGGATTACTGCCTCTTCCTTGAGCATTTGCTGGGCTGTTCCTTCCACCTCTGTTTTGACTTCTGCCTCTTCCTCTCTTGTTTCCTCTGCCTTGATCTCTTCCTCTTCCAAAGGACATCTGGGTCTTGAAGGCTTGCTCTAGAGATGAGTTTTCATTTCTACTCAACCTCTGCTCATGTGTTATCAGTGATGCATGGAGTTCATCAACTGAAAAGTTTGAGAGATCCTCTGTCTCTTCTATGGTAGTGACAATCACATCAAACTTTGAGGGTAGGACCCTCAAAAGTTTCTCCAAAATCCTCCTTTCTTCAAGAACTTCTCCATGTGTCCTCATCTGTGTGACCAATCCAATCACATGTGTGAAGAATGAGTCAATATTTGACTCCTTCATGCACAGATTCTCAAAATCTCTCCTCAGCAACTGTAGTTTTGCTGTCTTCACTTTCTCCATCCCTTGATAGGCTGTCTTGAGGGTTTGCCATGCTTCTTTGGATGTCTTAGCTGCTGCTATCCTTGGAAACACACTCTGGTCCACTGCTTGATAAAAAAATACAAGGGCTTTTGAATCCTTCTTCCTATTGCTCTTTAGTAGATCTTTCTCTCCCTGAGTTAATCTATTAAACTCATTTTCATCTGCTGGTTCTTCAAAACGATCTTGAACTAATTCCCATAAATCTTGACAGGCAAACAGGGCTTTCATGGTTATTACCCAATAGTCATAGTTTTTCCCATTGAACTGTGGGAATTGAGGATTAAACATTCCCATGTTGGTGCTGGTGCTGGCCATTCTAGCACTCTTTAACTATGCTTCTAAATCCTTGACTGTGTATTTAAAACACTGACTATTTCTTCAGCAGTAACACACAAAAAATCTTTGAGGAATACCTGAATTCTTTTGCCTGAGACTTCACTTTGCTGGAGAAGATTTAGTGCTGCAACAAAAGGAACCTTCCTTCAGCTTCTTGAACACCTTCAAAGAGCCTGAACCTGCTCTGATACCACTGTTGGGGATTTTTTCTGATAAAATCGCAAAAACAAACAAACAAACTGAATACAGAGCAATGCTCTGTTTTTCTCGTTGGGATCTTTTGCACAGGGAAGCAAGATAAATTTCTGAGAACAGAGGTTTTTCACACCAATAAAACCTTTATATTCATTAATAAAAACACTGATACATATTTCTTCCTCTTACTCTGAGGGATTTACCAAAAAATTTTCACCCAAAAACAAAATTACTCTGCTTCTGTTACAATTGATTTTTACACTGCTGTGTAAAATCTACATTCACATTTACTGCTGTAAAAAGAGCTTTTACATTTACTGCTGTAGAATAAAATTCTTACATGAGTTTACTGCTGTAAAATAAAAAAAATTTCACATTCACGTGTGAAATTTTTATTACATTAGAAATGCTCGAGATTTCACCTTTCATATTCAAAATAAAAGAAATATATTGCCTTCCCATTCGTTTCAAAAAACCAATACAAGCACCTGTAAGAAGGAATCCCAATTTCATTCACTATCGGGGGTCTTTTTCATTTTTACACTACTGTGTTTTTTTCTGTTCTTTTTCGCTGCTGCGAACCTTCACCTTCTTCTCCGGTGTGCAATTAATCAAAATGTCAACACACACAAAACATATACCAAAAGCATTAAAAAAATGGTGTTGACTTGCCCATACCACTTTTTAATTTGCGCCCATACATGCCGTATGAAAACATAAAGTTTGTACCTAAGACAATGGCACATTCATCTAATGTATTAAATGAAACGTGCGGTAAAAGTAAAATTAATGTGCTGGCAGGTTGATGAAGATCCTTGTCCGTTGACCTCATCAGACGCATTTCGCACACCAAGCTCGTACAAACCAAACGAACTTTAATTTCCGGGGAGTGGATGGTTTTGAGTTCGTTCACTGGAAACGTGGCAGCAAGTCGGGGTTTTCGGAGTCCCTCTGACAGAAACAGCGTATTGCAAAAGGCGGTGCGAAATGTGCTGGCGGTTTTGTGAAGTGGTTTTCGGAATAAATGCGGCGGGGCTGTTCAGCTGGTACGGCAGGGCTCGAAACCACTTATTCCTGCTGCATGAGAAAGGGCGTCTTTACAAGAGGGATTGAACCGCTGGTTCGTTTTGTGGCTGCGCAGAGCTTCACTATACGGTCCCTTAGCGGTGCACCGGACCTCAGAAGGCTTGACCCCATAAAATACGGGAATAAGGATGGCCCGATCCGATTCGCAGGTCTTCCACATTTCATCAAGTTCATCGAGACACCAAGAAGATTCGGCGTACCCTGGAGAGAAGATGGCAATATGGATAGAGGCGGTCTCAATAGCGTGTTTTATTTGACAAGTAATATCCAGTCCAGCCTGCATTTCGTCCTTGTCTAGAAAAACTCGGAATCCACAAGGAGCGAGGCGATTGTAGAGATGGGTGGCAAAGTTGACCTTGACATCCGGACCACGATGGTTTATGAACACATCGTAGTCTGGATAAAGCGTCGACACAGAGCAGGCCGCGGAGGAGAGCGACGAATAATAAGGACTCCCGAAGAAAAGGTAACGGATGATGGGCAGGCAAGCCCGAAAGAATTGCAATACATCGAAGCGAACAACGGATTATGGGCGGGCAAGTCCGAAAGAATCGCAATATATAGATGAGAAGGCAACAAATGATGAGCAGGCAAGTCCGAAAGAATTGCAATACATAGAAGAGAAGGCGACAGATGATGGGGAGGCAAGTCCAAAAGAATCGCAATACATAGAAGACAAAGCGAAAGAATTGGATTACACAATGGAGAATGCAACAAATGATGCGCAGGCAAGTCCAAAAGAATTGCAGTACATAGAAGAGAAGGTGACTGATGATACGCGGGCAAGTCCGAAAAAATTGTAATACATAGAAGAGAAGGCGACGGTAGCTATCGCTGTTCTGGTGGGCAGTTGCGTTTTCCATTGAACGAATCGAATGGACAGAAATAACAGAAGTATTAAGATCATGCACAGAGATCACTGAGAAGGGATTTAAAGAGCAAGAACGTTTTTGCAGAAATTTTGAAGGGCAGAACTTAGCCTATGCTCTTTATAGGTCAGCGGCAGCCTTGCGTCCTTGGAAAATGCGCAGAATATACAGAATCAATTAATGCTTCCCTGTGGTTTAACTGTCAGCAGTATGCCAACTTAAAGTTGCGTAGCATACACCGATTCAAAGGCGGGACTATGTCGTTTAATTGTCAGCAGGATTCGCTCTTTGTCCGTCTCACAACATGACATGCCAATACCTACTTCGACTGACCAAGTATATGTTATATTTTTATAAAACAAATAATTTATTTTTTAAAAATTCGGTGAATTGAATATTCTCTTATTCCCTTGGAATTTTTAAACTAAAGCTAGTCTATTTTATTTTTTATCACACTGGAGTGCTTTGAACTTGCTCTATTTTGAATTAATACTGAATTATTTGAATGTGAACATAAACAAAATCTTCGAACTTGCTATTTTCGGAATTAATACTAAATCATTTGAATATTAACATATGGTCCACATGGGGTAGCTCAAGCAGCAATGGCCTCAGCCTACAAAAAAAAACATATGGTCTTTCTATTTTAAATTAATATTGAATTTGTTTGAACACAGCACACAATTGACATAGTATAAAAAAAATTAAAATGTTCTTTTGAATTATCTGTAATATGAAAATAGAAGTGTGATTTTGATATATTATATATATATATATATATATTCATGTTTTATATGTTTATAATGGGTTATGGATGTATATTTTCTTTTACTTCTCATATCGATTTTTAAAAGTAAACCACTTAGAATTTCACTTCTTAAAATTTCAAGTTAGATTAAGTGAGCATAGCCACTCGCCCTCTACATTTTTAGTGTGGTATGTGGTTAAGCTTTCTTACATATAATATATTTTAAGTGAGTTTTAATGATGGTATTAGTTTTGTTAATATGTTTTTTTAAAGAGGAAATACATATTTTTAATTATTTAATTAATTTAATTTAATTTAATTTAAAAAGGTATATGTTTATTTATTTTTTGTTATTAAAAATAAAAATTTAATTATATTTTAATTTATAATGGTATATTTCATAAACACTTTAAAAAAATATTCAAATAAATATTATTTTTTCAATTATTTAAAATGTTAAAATTTGTTAAAAATAATAATTTCAACCATTGTCTTAAAAACACTAACAAACACTATACTTGCCAGTTAACTACTGCAGGGTTGCCATTTTGTTTGCAGGCAAGCCTTGACCATTTTGCAACACAACTGAGAGTTTAACCATTTTGCAACGCAATAGAGAGTTTAAGACATTTAACGAATTTTGGTAAATAGGTATTGGCAAACATTTACTCTTTGCCCATACTCTATAACCCCTGCAAGTTTAGAAAACCAATTATTTTGTATAATCGTCCATCCTGTGTATTAATTATTTGCTATGTCATGTATTAATAAAATGTAAAAATCATTTGCATGTTAGAGAGAAAAAAAATTAAAGTCTTTGAAGTAATAAAGAGAAAATTGTAGAAAAAATATTGGTGGGTGGCTAAAAATTAGTTTTACTTAATTTTACAGACATTTACTTTGCAACCAGATGATACATAAATCCCTGTAAATTTTTTATGTTTTCACTTAGAAACCTTCATTGCGCGAATCGAATGAAGGAAAATAATAAAAACATTAAGATCATGCACAGAGATCACCAAAAAAGCATTTAAAGAGCAATTTTCTTTTCCCCGAAATTTTATTTTAAAGGCCAAGAACTTAGCCTACTCTCTTTATAGGTCTGGAAACTGCCAACCAACCTTGCCCCTTGAAAAATGCGCAGAATATACAGTATCCAAAGCGAAGGCGGGACGTGCATGATAATTAATGTGTCTCTCATACGGGACGTGCATAATAATTAATGTGTCTCACATATGCATAAGGCGGATTGTGCATGATAATTAATGCTTCCCTGTGGTTTAATTGTCAGCTGGTTGCGTAGCATACGCCCATTCAAAGGCGGGACTCTGTCGTTTAATTGTCAGCAGGATTCGCTCTTTCTCCGTCTCACAACGTGACATGCGACTCGCGAGTCGCTAATACCTACTTTGATTGACCAAGTATATGTTTATATTTTTAGAAAACAAATAATTTATTTTTTAAAAATTCGGTGAATTGAATATTATTTTTTTTCATGAATATTACTTCATATTCAGTGAATTGAATATTATTTTATTTCATGAATATTACTTCATTTTATTAGATTGTAGATTTTTTAAGCTGAAATTACTTTATTTTATTTTTTATTAAAATGGAGTGCTTTAAACTATACCAATTCTGGTTTTTGATATTTTGATATTTAAAATTGATTTACAAAAATCCCACTCATATTCTATTTTGAATTAATACTAAATTATTTAAATATGATCCTAAACAAGATCTTCGAACTTCCTCTATTCTGAATTAATACTAAATCATTTGAATATTAGAATATGGTCTTTCTATTTTAAATTAATATTGAATTGTTTAAATAACAGCACACAGTTGACATCATAACAGAAAATTAAAATGCGATTTTGAATTATATATATATTTATGGTCTATAGGTTTATAATGGGTCATGGATGTATATTTTCTATTAGTCTCAAATCGATTTTTAAGGTCAACCACTTTAAATTGCTCTTCATAAAATTTGAAGTTAGATTAAGTGAAGATAACCACTGGTCTACATTTTTTTAGTGTTGTATATTGTTAAGTTTGCTTATAGCTTATAATATTTTAGGGAAATTTTAATGATGGATTAAATCTTTTTAATATGAATTTTTTTTAATGAGAAAAGACATTTTAGTTATTAAGTTTATTTAATTTAATTTGAAAAAGTATATATTTATTTAATTTTTTATTATTAAAAAAATGAAATTAATTTTAATTGAATAATGAGAAATTTGATAAGCATTTCAAATAAAAAATATAATTTTCCAATTATTTAAAATGTTAAAAATTGAAAAGAGCAATGACATAATTAGATAGATATGTTGAAATTTTATAATAATAGATTTGTAGATTTGTTATATATATTACTAATAATAAAAAAGTTATAGCTATTTAATCTAGTTTTTTTTAGAAATTTTTAAGTGTTAAAAATGGCAATATAAAGCTTTAGAGAAAATCACAAAATCAAATATTTTGTGAGCACCCATATAGAAGAGGATGCAATTTATGTTATTTTACTATGATTGAACAAAGTTATTTATAGTTGAGTGCAACTAATCATGATTTCCCATAGTTAAATTTAGTTGACCATGGTTTACTATGGTTGACCGTGTTTAAGTATGGTTGGCTTTGGTTTTCCATGGTTGAATTTGGAAAACCATGGTTGACTTTGATTGGACATGGTTCAATATGGTTGACTTTGGTTAATTTTGTTCGGCCATGTTTAATTATGGTTGAATATGGTTTACTTAAGTTGATTATGATTCACTTTGGTTGACCATGGTTGACTATGCCTGGCCAAGTTTATTATGTTTAACCATGGTTTACTATGGTAATGTCACATTACGATGTTTACCATGGTTGACTTATGTTGAATTGCGAAATTCATCAATGGTCACGTCATATATGTGATGTTAATTAACAATTATGTCACCTTGCAAAAATTCGGTTGTTCCTTAGTGGTCATGAGGCATATTTATTTTCGTTTGACTATATAAAAATTTTATGTTCCTTAATGGCTATGTTGCACTACAACATTCATTAAGATTTTTTCATATTTGTGATCTACCTTAATGATTATGTCACATTGCAAGGTTCATATTAGTAGGTTTATGTTGACTCACAATGTTTTTATAAGGTTATATTGCATTTCAACATTCATGAAAGGATATGATGGATTGTGATGTTCCTCAATGATGAGGTAGCTTTGTAACATTCATCTCTCTTGACTTATGTTGAATTTTTATGTTCAAGAATGGTATACATCATAATGTGATGTTCCTCCAAGATTAGGTTAGATTGTGATATTTCTCAATGATTATTTCATATTGTAATTTTTATAACGGATGACTTATGTCAATCGTGGTTATATTTAACTAGCAAAGGTTCACTACAAATGAATTTGGTTGACTATGGTTGATGATGTTGGTTATAGTTAACCATGGTTAGCCATGGTTGCAGCTACAACACATTTTGATTTTCAACAAAGGGTATCTCACCTTACAACATTCCTTAAGGTTTTTTATTAAGTGCTTGATGTTCCTCGATGGCCATGATGCATTGTGATATTCATCATACTCAACTTATATGGAATCGTTGTGTTCCTCAATGGTTATGTCACATTATGATGTTCCTCAATTGTTACGTAGCATTGCAACATTCTCCTTTGTTGACTTTCTATGTTCCTCAATGGTTATGTCATAACACAAATGTTTTTCAAGGGTTAGGTTAGATTGAGACATTCCTTAATGGTTATTTCATATTGTGATTCTTATCATGACTAACTTCTGTTAACCATGATAGTCTTTTTTTGGCCTTTGTTGACTACGGTTTAGTATGATGGACCATAGTCGACTATGTTTGACTATGGTAAAGTATAATTGAATTTGGTCAATTATGATTGAGTTTGGTAAACCATGGTTATACTTAGTTAACTATTATTAACCATGTTTACTATTTTTTACCATGGTTATTTTTTTCTATGGAAAAAGCTAGTAACTTTATTATGGAAAGAAAATTAGAGTTATAGGTGCTTATGGATTTCCTGTGGCTATGTAGCACAAATCCCTTGATGAAAAATCATAGGGGTTTAGAGAAAATTTAGAGAGATTTTCCCTAAAGGGGGACTTCAATATCACAAAATATCATATAATGTTCAAACTAGAAATTTACACTTTCACCACCATACTTTGAAATTTCCACATAAATGATTCACAAATACATCTTCTAAGTGGTTTGGTTGTAGCTAGAATAATGAAAAAATATTCCATCCAAAGGTACTTCAATGGAGTCGAACAAAACTTAAATATCATTGGCACACATATATTATCATATAAAAAGAGAGGCTAATCATACTTGGATCCACGATGTGAGAAGAATGTTTGGGCTTCCATCTTGGGGATTTTCTCAAATTTTTCACAATCCATGATCTATTTCCATGCCAATTTTAGAGATCTTCATAGCCTCTAAATTATACTCCCTCAATATTGAAAAATGCAACAAGAAATTCTCAATTTGATTTTTCCTTGATTAATTTGAGGAAATTCGAATTTCCACATTAGCAGACAACTTGGATGCAATTAATTGAGATGACATGGTTCTTGTCACTAAGTTAGCCTATTAAATTCAAGTTAAAGGAGTTATAGTTCAGTTAAGCATGTGTGATTGCTAATTTATAGCAATCAAGGTCATTTATTTCAAGTTGTTTTCAGTTAAACTAGTTCTAACTGATGGATGAACTAGTGGAAGGTTAGTTGTGCAGTGGGATTTCAGTCAAGCTCAGTGATCATCTAGTTAATTGACTAATCAACCCAAAATATCTAGTACATGTAGAGAATTCTAGTTCCCCAGTTGCGGTGGATATTCCAAGACAATGTGACATCAATTGTGGACTAGTCTTGAGTGTACAGGTGTTGCATGCAGCCAGATGATCAACCTTGGGAATTACAAAATCATTTTGGAGGGATTTCCTAAATAATAGGGGCCTAATTTCTCAAGGAATTGCGCAAGGAAATAGGGGCTCAAGTAGAGGAAGAAATTGACTAAGTCTAGGTCAAAGCTTCTTAGGAAGCAGAGAGATAGGTTATTCACTTGAAGATTGTGCTCATTTGAGCAAATAAATTGTAATACATCTCTATTCATCAGATCAATGCAAGCAGGTATTGGGGTTTTTAGTAGATTTCTCTCCCCGGAAAAAATATTGTTTGCATGTGCGTTATTTCTTGTTTCATGTTTGTGATTGATGCTCTAAATTGTGAATTGAATTCATCAGAGTAGTAGAGTAGGTTTATGTCTTGTCATTTTGATTAAAATTTCATAAGCAACTGCAAATCTACATCATAATTCTACATGGTATCAGAGCAGGATTCACATTAGTGTAGGAATTTCAAAGTTGTTTCTCAGGAGGTTTGATTTTGAAGTTCAGTGTGGCATGATCTCTTTAGAGTTGAGAATATGACCTTCAACGAGATGAGGCTAGAGTATGCCTTCGAAGGCTGCTCTAATTTCAACGCATGGAAGGATCACATGGAGGCGATATTGGATGATAATGCATTTCTAGAATACATCAAGATATATGTTACAAATCTACAAGCATATGATGCTCATAACCTTGCTCAGTGGAAGAAATATGTAGCCAAGGCGAGGAGAATAATCTTGGAGGGAGTACGAGATCACATTGTCTCAAATCTCCATGGAAAAGGAACTTCGTTCGCAATGTGGAAAGCAATGAATGATAAAGTTATTCAAGAATAGTAGCAACCACATGAAGCTAGTGCTGAAGGATAAACATCGAAATATCAAAATGTAAAAGAATGAAACTATTTCAGAGTATCTGAGCAAGTTCACAAAAGTTCGTGATGAACTTGGTGGGGTTGGTGTTAATGTTGCAAAAGATGCCTTGGTAAGCCTAAACCTTCTAGGCCTTCCCAAGAGTTGGAATAGCTGCCAAGATTCGGTGAACGAGAGGGAGAAACTACTGAATTTGGAGCACTTATGGTCTAATTTGGTATACGAGAAATAAGGTGGAATACCAGAGATGGGACTTCATCCAAGGGTGAGGATGAAGAAAAATTGCATTTGTTACAAAGGAAAAGAAGGGAAAGGGGAAGAAATCTCAATCTAAACCAGAGTCCATCCAAGGGGGAAATAAGAAAGATTTGTCCAAAATTAAAGGCTTCCATTATCCTGAATTTAGGAACTATGCTATGAAGTGTTGACACAAAAAGGCGAGAAAGAAGACCTCAGGAGGAGAAGCAGGTGAATATTTGTCTTCACAGTTCGAGCTTGACTTTACCCTTATTGCATGCATGGCCAGCAAAATGATGGGGAGCGTGTGGTACTTAGACTCAGGTGCATTGTTCCACATGACAGGGTGTAAAGTGTTTTTGAGTTACCTAGAGGAGAAATATTTTCAGATGCACATTGAGTTGGGAGATGATAAAAGGTACAATGTGACCAGGGTTGGCACAATCTCCTTTTAGAGGGAGTCGGGCTCCCCTCTCAAGCTCATGGATGACATATTCGTTCCAGTCCTAATGAAAAATATCATCTTTCTTGCCGTTTTGGAAGACCGTGGTTATGATGTGATCTTCAGCAAAGGAAAGGCATTCCTGAGACACATAGCCATGGGACAGGTGAAGCGGATCGCGGTTCATGTGAAGAACCTGTATAAGCTAGATGTGGAATATTGTGCTACATTAAGCACTAAGGTGGAGAAGGTGCAAAGCAACAATATTGGTGAACTTTGGTATAGAAGACTTGGTCATTTGCATCATGGTGCCCTAAAGATTATGCAACAAATAACCACTAGCCTCCCAAAAAGAGAACTTGAGTAGCAAGATGTATGCAAAGGATGTACCTTAGGGAAGTACACAAAATCCACATTCCATGATCAAGACAACAAAGCACATGCAGTATTGGAAAGGATTCACCCTAATGTATATGGACCTTTCTCGAAAGGCTCCACTACCAAAAAGAAATATTTTGTCATTTTTATTGATGCCTTCTCATAGAAGTGTTGGATCTTATTCATGTGGAAGAAGGAGGAGAAATTCTCCAAGTTCATAGAATTCAAGGCATTGGTTCAGAAAGAAACCGATAAGAAGGTGAAGGCTATGAGGAGAAATACTGCAAGTAAGTATGTATTGAATGAATTCAAAAAAAAAATGTGCAAAATAAGGCATTTGATGAGAGTTGACTGCACCCCATAACCCACAACATAATGGGGTGGCTGAGAGAAAGAACCATAACATTATGGGAGTTGCGAGGGCGATGTTGCATGACCAAGGCCTATTGCTACACTTGTGGGCAGAGGCATGCAACACAATAGCCTATTTGCAGACCAGAGTCCTCATCAGATTTTGGTCATGATTACACCAGAGGAGGCTTTCTCAATGATAAATCCAGATGTGTCGCACTTCAGGATTTTTTGATCCTTTGTCTATTGCCATGTGTCCAAAGAATCAAGGAAGAAGCTTGATCTGACTATTTAGTCAATTTAATGTTCTTAAATTGTAAGCATAAATTATCAACCAAGACAGGTAAACTGATGAAGTGCGAGTGCACTGTATGTGCTAGAAGTCTTTTATGTTGTTAAGGTGATTATGTTATCGTTATCTAAGTTAATGTCAAACTCTAGAATTAGTGTTGAGATGATGTTATTACCTATACTAGGATGTTATTTCTAAGATTTTATTGTTAATTGATTATCCTAAATGTTATCTCTAGAATTAGTTCTGATTGAATTGAGTTTTTAGAATGGTTGGATAAAGATTTTAACTCTTTTCAATGAATATGTTAAGTTAATCTTCTTTTCAACTTGTCAATTGTTTTTGAATTTTTATGCTGCATCTAAACAAAGCTAATTATGAAAGCATGAAATGATATAAATAAAATCCTAATTTATCAACTTGGAAAATGAAATGTGCTTGAATTCAAATGTTAAGAAAGACTGTCACTCTTATCTATTGTAACTTTATTTCAATGCAAAAGAAAAACAAAAACGAGATTATTGAGCTATGAAATAACTAAGATATGAATGAAATGAAATTACTGAGTTTTGATAGTATTAAGCAAATGAATTGACTGAGTTTATGCTAGATATTAAGGAAAAAAAGTAACGATATAGAGATCAATCAAGTGAACCTAGTCGCGAACTTCATTGAACTACATCTTAAAAATATGAAAACATGGCATCCATGAATTAAATCTATGAAACAAAAGAAAATCTAATTGCAGTGAATCAAAGACCAGATATGCGTGCAGGGGCCCTCCACGAGGCAATCAACTGCCTTAAATCAACAACACATAAAATGTATGAAACAAGATCTTTGCATTAAGCGAAAAAGAGTTCTACAGGATGCTTAAAATTACATACGGTGGCACACCTGTTATACAGAGTTGCCATTGTTTTTATAGAGTATTTTGTTAACAATATGAGAAATGTAAGCCTACAGGACTTCACTATAATCCTTATCAAAACTAAATCATATCGCTTATTTGTCATCTTTTTGACTTTCATGGTTGATCGTATTGTAGTGCAGATCTCGTGATGAATTAGCTTGAGTAAATAGGAAGAAATCCACGAGAGGATCATTCCCTATCTACCCATATACTCATTTGTTGAGTTGGCGCACTCGAACCTTGTCAACAATGGAAGTAGTTGCAAATCTGTGGATTAGATACAGAATCAGGTAAATTCTGTAGCTGCATGTAAACTTTAATAAAACAATAAGACTTTGACAAAATACGAAAAAAGAGGACATATGAATTTTTACCTTATCAAAACCTTATGTTTATTGCATTTATTTAGATGATAGCGATAGGAAAAAGGAGGTAAATATGGACAAAAAGGATGTCAAGATAAAGTAGTTCTTAAACTCTACATTCCCCCACACTAGAGGTTTTGTATGTCCTCATACAACACACAATTGTCATTTTTCTGTATGTCTTTAGATACCTTCGCGAACACATCTAGGTTTCACTTTCTTCTTCTTTTTGGTAGTTACGGCCATCCTTGGTTTCCTCATAAGGATCTTGTACTTCAGGTTAATGATTTCTCTTTTCATGTCCTTGTTTTATTTCTTCAATTTACTGTTCTTTTTATACCATAGACTTAAGTGAAGAATGAGGTTATCACTTTTGGCAATTTGAATTCCATTTTGTGCTTTTAGTGTTTGATTTTCAGTTTTGAGGTACTTGTTTAATGTCTCTATCTCAAAGATTTATTGTTTCAAGACATTAGATGTTGGAGGTTCTTTTGGCTCATTAAACTGGTTTCTTCCTTCTTCTGGGCTCTGAATTGATCCTTTGGCTGTTGCTCCCTTTCTCTCTAATGATTCTATGTAATCATAGGTTTCTTGCTGAATAAGATCAATACCTAGGCTTTGTACTAGACTCCTTGGAGGTGAAATGAAGCGAGATGGTGATACCATTGGTTACATTCCCAGTGATTCTCTTGGAGAGTTCTCAAGATCTTCAGATTGCTCTTTTGACTCAAGATCAATATGTTCTACAACTTCTGAGGCTGATTCTTTCACTGTGTTCAATCTGGTGCTTCTTCTCAAACCTATGGTTAGAAACCCTCTAATTTTCTTTACTTTAAGCTTTTGATTTTCTTTCTGAGGAAGGATTTTTGTTTGAGGTAAAACCTTTGTTTCCTTGCTGACTTCCTTTCTCCTAAGACTTTCTCTGTTCATTTTCTGCAAAATTTATACAATTGGTAGATCATCCTCTGACAATTCTTGTTGATGATGTGGTTCTTGTTCTATTACTGTCTCAATTTTTCTCTTTCTTCCCCTTATGGTTTTGCTACCACTTGGTTGTTCAGAGGTTTTCTCTTCAAAGTGATTTCTTACTAGAAAATCTTCCCAATTACCACCTATGATTTTAAGATGAAACTCAATCAAAATTTTTACTAACCCATGACGGTACATTGTGTTGTCTATAAGTTGGATTTTCTTCTAAACATTTACTGACAATTTCTTTAGTCTATGCAACAGAAATGATGGAATATTCATCTGATGTTCTTCAAGGAAATTCATCAATAGTCTAATGTGATAGAAACACATACACCCAAATCGGTCTTCACAAGTAACAAATTTATGAAGGACAAGGAGAAAATTTCTCCATTTACTTTTGAGGGCAGAGCTAGGAATACCTTTTTTGAAGATAGTAGTATCCATGTTTGGGTTTTTTAAGAAACTTTTCTAGTCTTCCCCTTCGATTCCTCTATTCTTGAACCATTTTTCTCCATTTGTGGGTAGTCCGGTGGCTTTTGCAATCAGAGACTATGTTACTACAAACTTGATATCGCCTATTTCAACTTCTATTCCATCAAAAGATCGTGCAAAGGTTTTTGTCACCTCCCTGTGGAAACAATCAAACGTTTCCATGAAATCTAACCATTGAACTTTCTGTAACAATTCTATGGTTTGGGGGTATCCTTCCAAAAATTTCCTTCTTTTTAGTTATGTTCGAACAATAACGCCCATGGTGAGAGATGTTTCGTCTCAAGAATTGGTTTACTTGACAGGCAAAATAGTCTTAGTAGGGTTTTCACTTAGAATGGAGAGACTGTATGAAATTGAAGAATGAGAGAATGAGAAAGTATAATGAAGGTTTACGGGAATGAGTTAGCCGTTTGAATGCATTTAATTCAATGATTCGACAATCAAATTGATGGATCTGAAATGAGCATGAAATAGGAGTTAAAATTATGGCGGATTATAATGGATTTGACAAGGGACTATCATTCATGAACTGTAATGATTTCAGTTTTTTGGTAATGTTATGTCCACGTAATTCATATATGCAATATGTTAACCCCTATTGTAAAATTAAAGTGTTACATACCTTAGATTTATTTGCTAATGTTTATTTGTCCTTTGATGTCATTTGCAAGTACTTTTCACTTTGAAAGGAGTCAATCATTTCTTCAATTTGAGCCATCAGGTGTCCCTGTCAGATTGGCTGCAGAAACCTTATCAGAGCTGCTGAAAGTCACTAATTTTGTAGCTAAAATTTTTCAAGAAAGGGATGCTTAGAAAAGGGGTCTTAGAAAAATGATTAAGAGAAAATCTAAGGTGCCAACAAGAGTTGGTTTTCACTTTAAATTTTCAGCATAAGCATGCCAACAACTTGTTGGTTTTCTAAAATTTCTATGGTGGAAAATAAGAAGAATTCTTCTCAACCATCTTCAATTCTAAATTTTCTTGGAAAATTTTGACAAATTCTTCTTTTATCAACAACTTCTGATAAAGTCTAAGTCGATGTCCATTCACTAAAAGAGGAATTTTCTCTTCATCAATAGTCCTGATTTTGACTGCAGTATTGTCAAAGACATTTTCAACTTTATAAGGTCCAAGTCAGTGAGTTTGGAATCTTCCTTGGAAGTTTTTGAACTTTGATTAAAAAAGTAATGCCCAATTTCTTGGATATAATTTTCTTTCTTTGACGTATTTTTCATGCCATCTGGATCTCTGTTGCTAAACTAGGCTAGTCTTCTGGAAGACATCTTGTCTTGTTTCATCAAACTCATTGAGTTGTCCCATCCTTTGCTTTTGTGCTTCTGATAAGTCAGGATCCAATTGGACTGTTGTTTTATAAGTGTGGATCTGGAAATCTATTGGAAGAAAGACTTGTTTCCCATAAACATGTTCATAGGGAGTATGTCCTATAGTGCTTCTCCATGTAGTTCTATAAGCCCATAAAAATTCTGGAAGCTTTTCTACCCAATCCTTCCTATGTAAGTGCACAATATTAGTGATAATTGCTTCAATCACCTTGTTTGTCGACTCAACTTGTCCATTGGCTTGTGGATGGTATGGAGTATATTTCCGATGCTTTATTTTGTACTGTTCCACAAGCTTCTACACTAATCTGGATGTAAACTGTGTTCCTTGATCTATTACAATTTCTCTTGGGACACAAAAACGAGTGAAAATTTCCTCAAAAAGAAATGAAACTACAACATTTTTAATAGAAAAAGAAAGTTCTTTAGCTCCTACTCATTTAGTGACATAATCAGTACATACCAGAATATACCTATTTTGTTTTGAAGGTGGATTGATTGGACCAACAAAATCTAGCGTCCATTTCTCAAAAGTTTCAATGAGTACCCGAGGTTGTAATGGATTTTCATTTGAAAGAGTAGGTTTTCCCATCCTTTGACAACTATCACATCTCTTAACATATTCCTTGGTATCCTTGAGAATGGAAGGCCAATAATATCCTAAGAGAAGGATCTTATAAGCAGTTCTTTTTCAGAGAAATGCCCTCCACATGGTTCATCGTGGCATGCTTTAAGTCTTTCCAGTATCTTGTCTTCTTGAACACATCTTTTAATGATGAGATTTGGTCCTGTTTTATACAATTCTTTGTTTATCCATATGAGTAAGATGTGTTCTTGTGAATTATCCTCCTCTTTTCTCTAGGAGACAAATGAAACGGTAATTTCCCTGTAGCTAAATAATTAGCAATATCTGCATACCAAGGTGATTTAGTAGATACTGCAAAAATATGTTCATCAGGAAATTTATCATCCATAGGTTTATCATTATTATCATTCTAAATTCTAAATAAAAAGTCAATAATTGTATTTTGTTTTCCGAGTCGATCTAGAATGGTGATGTTGAATTCTTCCAACAGTAAGAGCCATTTGGTTATCCTACCATTAGGGATTGCTTTATTCATTATATATCTAATTGAAGAATGGTCTGTGTGAATGAAAGTTTGATATCCAATTATATAATGTCTAAATTTATTAATGGCAAGAACTACAACTAAAAACTTCTTCTGAGTTAAAGTAAATTTAGCTTTGTTGGAGTTAAATTTTTACTGGTATAATAGATTACATAAGGCGTAAGGTATTTTTGTCCTAACACAGCTCCTAAGGCTATGTCTAAAGCATCAGTTGATATATGGAAAGGCAATTTCCAAGTAGGTCCTTTTAAAATAGGTGTTTCAGATATTTTCTTTTTCACGGTTTCAGAGGCATTTTGACAATCAGGATCTCAACTGAATTCACAATCTTTGGTAAGTAGTTTGAAGAGTGGAGATGCAATTTTTGTGAAGTTTCCTATGAATCTTCTATAGTATCCAGTAAAACCAAGAAAAATCCTAACATATCGTTGACAATTTGGCACTGATAATTTAGAAATGACCTCTACTTTAAATGAGTCTACCTTAATTCCATCTCCTGAAATATGGTGACCTAAAACAATTCCTTTGTTGAACATCATAAAAAAATTCTCATGACTTAATGAAAGATTTGTTTCTTTACATCTTATTAGAATTTTTTCTAAATTTTC
>APFE030264593.1:0-22596 GCA_000404065.3 Pinus taeda | reverse complement strand
TCTCTCTATCTCTATCTTAACTCTGGCTTGATGCTGCTTTTACTTCTGTAGGTCAACTCGGCTTCTTCTCTCTGCCTTCGGCTTACTATCTACTGCTATTCGCTTTTTGCTTACTTCTTTCTCTGTCAGTTTGTAGCTTTTAAGCCAATCTTCTTCCTGACTGTTCGTTTCCACTTCCCGACTTTCTGGTTCCCTCGCCTCTGTTCGTTTGAAAACCTTTGTCCCGTGTAACCGACCACTGTATAATGCCTCATAGGGAGGTGGCCACCTATTTCATAACTGACGAGTGTTAGTTCTCTAAGACATATTCGAAACGACTATTTTTTCCTATTAACTCTAAGAATACCCAGAAAACATGACCTTTTGTCAACACATTGTCCATATCAGACTTCAAATCCTATGTGATCTTACTATGTAACCTTGTCAAATCCGATCATCCATTAGAACACGTCTCCGCTGTTGATTTGGGGACCACAAATCCTATAGTCATCATTCATATCGGGTGGCTAAGTAGCATGATGTTTACCTGTCTGATGTGAGTGGTTTTCTCTCTCCCCACTAGGATGTTTGGCGATCACTATGTGGCATCGGGTGGAACTCGGTCGAAACCGCTTACCACATGAAGCCTGTCTGATATCCTATCGTTTTTGTGGAATCCTGCTCCATCGAAGCCGAAACATTATTTTCTGTGTTTTATACTTATTTCGAGTCCGGGTGCTCGGGGCTTCTCTTCATCAAGAGGTTTTCCCTGCAGTATGCAATTAGCGACTTGTTGTTAATCGCATATCGCAAACTACCTCCATTGCTTAAAATTTGTCCCTGCATTTGATGGTTGGTGTTAGCATGCGTTACCATAGTCCACCGCTCTGTGCGCTAGATCAACGGCCCTCGTTGATCCATGCTGATCACCATTGCAACTGTCTAAGGATTCTCTTCGATAGCTTGATCTTTATAAGACTTTTAATCTTTGGCATGATTTTTAAAGAGTTCATGAAAACTTAGAGAGTGTTCTAGGATCCATTTGGATCACGCCTTCCCACTAAAAAAGCTTTTGGACCACCAAAAGTTGGCTTTTAAGAATCAATCAAGTGAGGATATAGCTTCCTCACTTGCCCAATTTCTATCCATCTTGCACTGCTTGGTTTTGAACCTTTGAGTCCAATGCTGAGGTACTCAACATCCCCTCTATGTGTAGTTCTCACCTTCTTGTCCAGAACTATGTCTTCCTACAATTCATTGAGATAGTCAAGAAACAAATCATCAATAGAAGGCAATTGACTCTGCTCTTTGGGATCTTCAACCAATGAAGGTTCAAACAGTCTCAAGCTTTCTGCATTAACTACTGAATACATGTGCATGTAAGCTAGAAAATCAAGGCAAAAAGCATTCTCACAAATTTTTTCAAGTATCTTGAAAGGTCCATACCTTATTGGTTTTAGCTTCTTACTTTCACCTTACATTCTATCTTTGCTGATATAAGCCAGACTTGATCACCAACTTGGAAACTATGCTCAATCCGATGCTTATCATGCCTTGCCTTGTACTTGGCTTGGCTCTTTTCCAGCTATTCCTATATTTCATAGTGAATTTCTTATATTTGTTCAATGAACATGGTTGGCTTGTCCACATCACTATGTCCATCAACCACTATGTCTTTACCAAAGACAAAATCCAAGGGAGACCTTGGTGTGAAACCAAAACAAATCTCAAAAGGAGATCGTTGTGTAGTAGAATGTTTAGCCCGGTTGTAAGCATGTTGCACATAACACAAATGTTCATCCCAAAGCTTGGGATGCTTGCTGCAATAGCCTTTGAGCAACTGGATCACTGTCCATTTGACCACCTCCATTTGGCCATCCATTTGTGGATAAAAGACTGTGCTCTTCTTCAGTCTAGTGTCCATCAATTCCCACATACTTGACCAAAAATTTCCAACAAATTGGGAAGCTCGATCAGATACAATAGAAGTGGGTAATCCAAAATGAACCCATACATGCTGAAAGAACAACTTTGTTGTTTGTTCAGCTGTAATCTATTTGTTACAGGGTAGTAAAATACACATTTCGCTGAACCTATCCACAATAACATATAAATAGTCATGACCTTTTCTAGATTTAGGTGGTTCCCCAACAAAGTCCATGGAAACACTTTCCCAAGGATGAGAAGGAACTAGTAGTGGAGTGTACAAGCCTAGTATTCTATTACTGGGCTTGCTCTTTGCACACATGGTACACTCTCTTACATATTTAGAAACTGTTTCATTCATTTTGGGCCAATAACAAAATCTTTTTCAGTTGTGCAACTTTTTTACTCACACCAAAGTGACCTGATATTAGAGAAGTGTGTGCTTCTCGAATTATCTTTACTCTTTCAGTTTGAGGAATGCATAACTTTTCAAAATGATACAAGAGTTAGTCCTTAACATGATAACCCAATTCTTCTACTTGTTTTCCATGACTTAAATTTTCATATACATCTTTGAAATCTATATCTTGAGTATACTATTCAATGTAGCTTTCATGCAATACTGAATTATGCTTAAGTATAGTAGATGCATTTTATGATTTGTTTGGACAACATATCTACACATTTATTGTGTATGCCTTTCTTATATTTGATGATTAGATGAAACTGTTGTAGAAAACCCATCCACCTATAGTGTCTTGATTGCTGCAACTTAGTTTGTGACTGTAAATATTGAAGTGGTTGATGATCAGTATGTATAACTATCTCTTTTCCCATTAAAAAATGTTTCCACTTTATCACACTCTGTGCTAATGCATACAATTCTTTATCATATGTGGGATAATTAACTACTGTAGAATTAAATGTCTCGGAATGATAACATATGGGTTTTTCGTGCTGCATCAACACTGCTCCCATGGCATAGTCACTGGCATCCATTTCAATCTCAAAGGGTCTTTGAAGATTGGACAGTGCTAGTACTGGTGTTGTACTAATATTTTCTTTTAAGGTGTCGAAGGCTTTCTATTGTTTGCCTTCCCACTGAAACACCTTGTTCAATCCTGTTAAAGCATGTAAGGGAGCTGTAATCAAGGAAAAGTTAGCAATAAACTTCCTCCAATACTATGTTGCTCCTAGAAAGCTTCTAACTTTTGTAGTAGATTTGGGTTTAGGCCAGATTACAATGACTACAACCTTTGAGGGATATATCTTCAATTCACCACCCCTACAATATGACCCAAATAATTCAAAGATGTTTTGCCAAATTCACATTTTGATAGCTTAACATAAAGATTTTATTTTTTCAAAACATCTAGAGTCTGCTTTACATGTTTCAAATGTTCTTCCCATGTTTTACTAAATATAAGAATGTCATCTAGATATACAATGAAAAAATCATCAATAAATGCCTGATTACATCATTCATTACTCTCATGAAAATAGCAAGAGCATTAGTTAACCCAAAAGGCATAACTAACCATTCATACAATCCCTGCTTTGTTTAGAAAGCAGTCTTCCATGCATCTTGCTTTGCAAATCTAACCTGATGGTAGCCACTATCAAAGTCCAACTTGGAAAACTAAAAAAATTCTTTCATTTGATCTAATAGATCATCTATTCAAGGAAGGGGATAACGATTTTTTATCATTATCTTATTCAGTGCTCGGTAATCAAGGCACATTCTCCATGAGCCATATTTCTTTCTCACCAAGACAATTGGAGACCCACATGGTGATGTGCTAGGTATTATGAACCCTTTCTCGACCAACTCCTATACCTACTTCTTGATTTATGCATTCTCTAAAGCAAACAACCTTTTATACCTATGGCTATGATTTTTATTTCATCCCCTGAGTCTGACCCCAAATCCTTCTAAATAGCTGCAGCAATCTTCTTCTTTTTGCCATTGTACTTCTTGGGCCTTAGCTCCAGATGTAAAATCCAACAGTGTTGATCATCATGCCCATCCTTCTTGAAGTGAGTGCATGAAGGTTTGGTCTTTTGTACAACATTTGTCTTCCTCTCTTTCCATTTCTGCTTCCTCTTTTCCTTATTCTTGCTTGTAGTTGGTTTTGATGATCCCCCAACTTCTGGGTTCACATTCTTGCCTCTAGCCTCTAGATGTGTAGCCTGAACAGATACCTCATCTACGCTAGTAGGATTAAGCATGAGAATGGTGTGCTTTAAATAGCTGTGTAGACCACCTATATACTTCAATAAAGTTTAAGGTGAGTCTAAAGAAATTCCTAGAATCAAAACTCTTTTTCTAAGTTCTTGGGTGTAACTTTGTACACTTTGCCCTTTTAATTGGCGAAGAGTTTGCAAACTCATCATAGCTTGCTACATATAAGCTAGTGGATAGAATTATTTTTAATGAAAAAAACAAATTCATTCCAGGTAGAAAGAATTTTACTGTTCTTCTTCAAATCAGCTTGTGTTCTGCCTTCCCACCATACTAGGGCAGTGCCTCTAAGGCGTAGGCTAGCCAGTTGAATCTTTCTCCTTTTGGAATCGATGTTCTGCACTCTACAATGTACATCAATCTATCTAATCTAGTTATCTATATTTTCCACATTCAATTCTCCGTTATAAATTGGCAAATCAAACTTCACATCTAATTTAATCAAAGAAGGGTTATTTTATTTTATTTTATTTTTTATTTTTTATTTTTTTATTTTTTTTATTTCAAGGCTTTATTTATGTGAAGAAGATGATGATGAAAGTGATGATGGGGGAGATGGTGGAGAGGGCTTATTTTCTTTTCCTTTGCCTTCTGGGTGGACAACTAGAAGAGGTTCTTCTACTCCTTTATCTTGTTTGGAGGTTGATGGCTCTTCACCTCTACCTCTCTTAAATTCTCTATACATTTCTTCTACCGTGGCTCTCATGGTCATGAAACTGTCCATGAACTAGGAATCTGATTCCAAGGGACTTTCTGCTACCATTTTCCTCTTGGGATAGACTCTTCCAATTTCTGGGTTAGTTTCAACCAAATCTCCTTCTCCTAATTTGAGCTTTGTCCTAGTTACCATTCAAAAACAAAATCCAACACAAGCTTGTCTAACCTTAGTAACCTAGAGCTCTGATACCACTTGATCTGATATTGATATAATACAATTAATAAGGTATTATAGACTCCTGTGCATGGATGTGCCTATGTTATTTTATGCAACACATCGATAAGATTGTGAAATACATAGGCAATGAAGCAATTAAAGAAAACACAATAGGGAAACATATAAACACAATAAGTTTAAAGGAGTTCACCCAATACTCCTGGGCTACATCTCCTATTCCAACCTTCAGTGGTGGCCTCTCTATTATGTTTTCAAAGAAGATTTTTTATAACAGTGAGCTCAATTTGAGTCTCACACACCATATACAAATCAGTAAGACTTTACTTGGATCCCCCAAGTCTCTGGAGTACACAGACTCTCTTTATTGACTCTTGACCTCTATTGGTCACATTAGTATTAGCCCAATCTCAGACTCATACATGATAGGCATTACAGAGGAGTGCGCTTGATCCTCTCAAGCCTTCTCTGGAGTACACAAACTCTCTGACTCTCTCTATCTCTATCTTAACTCTTGCTCGATGCTACCTTTGCTTCTGTAGGTCAGCTCAACTTCTTTTCTCTACTTTCATCTTACTACCTACTACTCTTCGCTTGCTACTTACTTCTCTCTCTGCCAGTTTGTGGCTTTTAATGCAATCTGCTTCTTGACCGTTCATTTCCGCTTCCCAGCTTTCCGTTCCCCTGCCTCTGTCCGTTTGAATCCCTCTGTCCCACGTAATCATTCATTGTATAATGCCTCATAGGGAGGTGGCCACCTATTTCATAACAGATGAGTGTCAGTTCTCTTGGACATATTTGAAATGACCATTTTTTCCATTAACTCCAAGAATGCCCACAAATCATGACCTTCTACTAATGCATTATCCATATCGGACTTCAAATCCTATGTGATCTTGCTTTGTAACCTTGTCAAATCTTGTCATCCATCGGAACATGTCTCTGTCGTTGATCTAGGGGCCCCATATCCTATGGTCATTGTTATATCGGGTGACTAAGTAGCATGATGTTTACGTGTCTGATGTGAGCAGTTTTCTCTCTCCCCACCGGGACGTGTGGTAATCGTTGTGTGGCATCAGGCAGAACTCGGTCAAAACCACTTACTGCACGAAGCCCATCCAATATCCTTCCAATTTTGTGGAATCCCGCTCCGTCAGAACCGAAACATTAGTTTCCACGTTTTATACTTATTTCGGGTCCAGGTGCTCATGGTTTCTCTTCACCGAAAGTTTTTCCCTATGATATGCGATTAGCGACTTGTCACTAATCGCATATCGGAAAATACATTTGTTGCTTAAAATTTGTCCCTGTATTTGCTGGTTGGTTTCAACACGCATTACAATGGTCCACTACTCTATGCACTAGATTGACGGCCCTTGTTGATCCATACTGATCACCATTGCAATTGTCTGAGTATTCCCTCTGATAGCTTGATCTTTATAAGACTTTTAATCTTTGGCATGATGTTTAAAGAGTTCATGAAAACTTAGAGAGTGTTCTAGGATCCATTTGGACCATTGGAAAAACATTTGGAAACAAAATTGTTGGCCTAAAGATTCTAGGTTTCTATGGATTTTAAGCCATGGGAATATTTCAAGTCTTTATCTACTTTGTTAAGAAAATTTAGAGGATGTTAACCACTTACTCAATGTCTGTCCTTTCTCTACTTTTCTTTGGTATAAGTCCACCATAACTTTTAGACAAGTAGACAAATTAGGTAACATCATAGATCCCACAATATCAAATTTGTGAGGCACAATTTTTTCTTATCCAATCATCAATCGAGATGGGAAACTACTTCCAGGCTTCATAGTTTGGAAGAATTTGAACTAGAAAAATAGAATAATCTTCTAACTCGTTTCAATATCAAAAGACTTTGTTTGCAAGATGTTTATGTTGTGGTCAACACCCTCCAAAATTCCACCTATACTTTAATTTTGGAGCCTACTCAGGATCTTGTGATCTATCCCTCTATGGTCCCTTCAAGGTCAAATGATTTATTGCAAAGTTTTTAAGTCTCCTTCTTGGGTTCTAAATGTTAATGTCACTTTCTCAGACATGTTCATTCCTTGATGAACTTATAAGTGTGTTTCCTTTACATTAGCTTAAACAAGCATAGCATTGTCGACAACGAATGCACACTTTCATTGACAATTTCCTTCACATTGGTTGCGTTAGTACTTCTATTCCAGTGAGTTTTCCCAATTGTTTCTTTGGCACACCTTTCCTTTTATAAGTGTTTCTTTCATGTTTATGATTGTCACTTTTCTTTTTTTCACCTTAAAAAGTTCCATTTGCATGTTATTGTCACTCTGACATGTGTCACACTCATGTTGTTTGCATTTTCTAATGTCATTTTCATGTTTTCTTGTTGTTGCAGGTTTCACTTTTGTTGTGTCCACTCCTCCATGTGTCACACCTTTTCATATCACCGATGTTAGTTTCAGCACACCCTTCTTCATTACGTTGTCCTACATATCATTGAAATATGCACTAGACACATTCCTACAACTTGGCATACCTTTTGGTCATATTCGTCACTTTTGTCATAACTTGTCTTCTAAGTGTCATAATGTGTCATTTCAACTATTGCATATATAAATAGGTGTCACTTTGCTATCATTTTAAGGTTGTACTACTATTCATGTGTCCTATGAATTCCCCTAGATTTTATCAATGGTGTTCATATATGTGATCCATTTTTGAGTCGTGTTCAAATGCATTTCTCTTTCTTACTCTATTGATCCCACACTTAACCATTTTGTAGCTCTCCTTGGTCCTCCTTCCTAGTGAAAGTTGAGAAGGCATTAGCCCTCCTACTAGGTGATGAGAATAGCTTATTCATGAGCCTTGTTGACATATATTTTCTTCACATTCCTGTGCACTAAGTATTTTCTAAGGTCTCCTCCCTCTCACACTGCATTGGTACTTCCTATGATAAGTGACCTAGCCTTTTTCTGCCTCCCTTAGTGAAAATTGCACTCCAGAAGAACAAGTAGCTATTGTTGGAGAGAATTGCACCCTCCCAACCATGAGCACATAATAAGTCGCACTTTAGAACAATAAGGCACACTTCGACACAACAAGGCATACTTCGACACAACAAGGAACAGTTTAGAAAAACAAGGATCCTTTGTATCTTTAAATGTGCATGGCACACTCTTAAGCAATAATCGGGCATTCATTTCCACTGACATTGCATCCTGTGACCTCAATAAGCCTCTTTGGTGCATGGTGCACAATTAAGCATCATTGAGTCCCCTTTCCTCTTCACAATTCTCTTCGTTCAAGCATTGTCCTGTAAAGACTTACTTTAGCACAAGGTGTAGTATTAAGAGATAGTGGACCCATGTTGAGAAAACATGTGGTTTCGTTAAGGCCCCCTTTTCCTTCCAATGCATAGCATAGTCTCAAGCCTTAAGGCTTCAACCTTGTTCCTTCCTATTCCCCTCTGTGCTAAGAAATTTTCAAGCCTCCCTTTCTTAGCAAATGGTGCAGTAATAAGGCTCAAGGAGGCCTCTTCTCAGCCCTTAACTAGTCAAACTACACTTTCTTATTCCTCCTCTCTTTCCCTCTGGTTGCATGGCCCAGTCTTAAGCAACAAGCTTACCACCTTGCCTCTTCATCTTTCCCACTGTACTGAACCAATGAAATCCCCTCTTTACAATGCATATCATAGTAACTGTGAGCATTGGAGCCTTCCTAAGACACTGATGAGTTCAACCACACTTTCCTTATCAAGCCTCCTTCTTCCAACCCTTCCACAAGCTTATCATAAGCAGTTCATTCCATGAGCTAGGTAGTGATAAAATAGATTATTTTAAAGACTAATTTTCCTTGACATGAATGATATTCATTATCAAGAGTACTTTCTTAGCATGATAGGGTGATTCTCAAAGAAGATAGCAAGGATAAAGAAAAAAGACTCACTTGCAAAGAAGAAGAACAGAGGAGAACCATCATGAAAACATGAAGCACATATTGGACCAAGATAGAAAGAAGACATTGCATGATCACTTAGAGGATTCCAATACTAACTCAATACCCTTTGGAGGGTGAATTTGAAGAACAAAGAATATTTTCGATGAAGATGAATTAGTAATTAGATCTTCCATCAAGATTGAAGACGTAGAAAAAAAAGAGAACAACTTGGTATTTCCACCTCATCATGAAGTCCAAGTTGTAACTTATACAAGTATCATCTATGTCAAATGTGTCCATGTTTCATGCCACATCATCATGTGGAATGTAATGATGTATTCTCAAGGAAAGGAAAAAATGTAATGTGTGTAATTCCAAGACTCATATGTGGAATATGAAGATTCACACAGTTATATATGGACAAAAGAGTTATGTAAAAGTCCAAAAGTCACATAGAGAAGTCCAAAGGCCATTTAGAAGTCAAAAGGACATGTTATAAGTGTAAGAGTCATGAGGGTAAGCACAAGAGTCAAGGGGAGATCAAAGGTCATATTATAAAATACACCCTCATAACTCAAATACAAGGCTTTTGGAGGCTTAAGCTTTGCAGAGCTAGTCTTGGCTTCTCTACCTTGGAATAGGAGAGAAAACTATTCTTTGGAGAATAAATTACTTAATGTTCCACTACAGAAACTAGTGCATCATAATTGTAACTATGTACTTGTATCTTTCATCTAATTGAAACTCAATGAGCGAACACATTTTCATGCATGTATCGTGAATGTTTTAGGACTATTCTTAGGATATTTGTGTTATATGTTGTGTTCATATGTACTGGAGAAATTAAACTATTTCAGTGGCTTTGTTACTTATCTTATTCAATGTGTTTTTTATTTGCTTTAACAATCATTATGTCTATGTGAACTATTTCTATAGATTACTAATGAATCTTTTCATGCTTTTGTGTGTCTCTCATAGGTTACTATTATTACTTCCTTCCAGAAACTCATGCTCGTCTCTCGCTCATGAAAGTCAACTTTTACACATTGTAATTGGTGTTTCACAATGTCTACTTACTTTCTTGTTCAATGCTTATGTATATAATCTCTTATGTTATCCATTTAAACCAAGAGAAACCTTAAAGTTATGGTACCTAGGTTGATACTTTGGATGAGGCTCCTACTCCAAATGGTGTGAGGTCTAGTTGGGACTTCACATCAGGGAGACACCCTATATGTTGGTGGTATCCAACACCATCAACATTCTGGCATTAGAAGGAGAGCCAAATGACAAGTTGTGCCCATTGAGTTTGTTTTGAATCTCTTATCTTAAATGCCTCATCCCAAAATCATAATCTAGAAGTGCTTTTCCAACTTATCCCCTTGCAAAATTCTCAACTTTGAGTAACAAATTTATGACTTGTATCAATTCAAGTTTGATGGTGAGTGAAGCAAACTTATAGCTAAATGCATAAATAATTTTCTTGGGTTTTGTAAATCTCATGAAATCGATGTTAAATATGTTTTTCTTTTACTCACCCTCACTCTTGAAGGTCGAGTAAATTGTTGGTGGTGTACCTTACCATCTTCTTCTATCCATTATTTTGATCAATTCCTCAAGGAACTTCATCAAGATTTTTATAGGTATGATTACCGAGATTTTTATAAAATAATCAATCATCTTAGATGTAACAACCCTGGTTAAAAATTAATGTAAAAATATAATATCAAGGTCATGAGAAATGTATTCCACGCTGAATGGTGGGAAAAACTTCCTAGTGGGTGTTCATTTGGTTTATTATAGATAAAGTAAATTGGTAAAGGCATTGAAAAAGCCATTTGAAATGGAAAGAGGCATTAATTGGCATTTTATTTATGAAAATAAAGGAAATTAGGAGAAAAGGAAGGTGAAAGGTCATGGGTTGCATGTGAGCAGGAAATTGAAGGAAAAACAAGGAAAATGAAGAAAATAGAGGCCTCAATAATAAAAATTCTTATGAGGATCAATTCATGGCTTTTGTCAGTGTAACCTTTTGTCAATTTATTTTTGGAGCTCTCTCTCTATTCTCTCTACTCTCTCATACTCTCATACATTTAGAGTAACCTTGGAGCACTCCAGGATTGGAGGAAGGAAGGCAAAGGAAGGAAAAGAAAGCAAAGGGAAGCAAAGATCAGGCAAGGAAGAGTGGGATCAAGTGGCTACAATGGGATTACTTGTAGGTATCAAGTTGAATGTATGATTTCCTTGCTAGTTTTGGTGTGCATGGTACATGCAAGTGTGTATTTCGTTCTATTGCGATCATTGGCATGAGTTTTCCCAGGTGTGATGGTTGTTTTGAGCCTTGCCTTTCTATTTCTTGATATCCATGGTGTGAAGGGGTTTTCTTAATTTGTTGAGCTAGATTTTCAAAAGGTTTTGAAACTAAGTTGGGTGGTCTTAAGAAAAATCACAAGGCCTAGGAATCCCTTGACTAGTAATAGTGGGATACACGGTAAATCTTGGTTGTGAATACCCTTATTGGGCTTAGGAATCCATTAACCAATGGGATGCACAGTAAAGCCTATAGGGTGGAGACAACAAAATCCCTCATGGTTTAGGTGGAGAGCTCCAAAACCATCCATGCTTATTTTTGGCATAGTGATCCCTTGACCAGCATATAACAGGATTGCGGTAAAAACTGTAGGGTATGTTTATTGTTTCAGCATAGCAATCCCTTGGCAGGATACATTGTAAATCCCGAGGAAGCCTTAATTGATTTTGTTGTGAGTCCCACATTCATGCTTGGAATATGGCATGGGGATGATTGGCTGAAAGAAAGTTTTAGTTCAGCCCAATCTATGGTTGAGTGGTACATGGAAGTCCCTGACTTGGTTGGCTTTTGAATATGTTAATAATAGCTATTTTTCTCTTGTGTTCCATGTGTAAATATACTTGTTAGTACATGGCTTTAATGGTTATTCTATCATCATTATATGTTGGTTATAAGAATGGTTTAAGATAGACTTTGGTTATGGCTCCCATCTTATTTTGATTATTAAATGAACTATTAATGAATGTATGACCTAATAGATGATAATGTAACTATTGTGAGGGGGCATCAGACATTGTTGACAAATCTCAGAGAAGTATGAGGGCCTTGTGTTTAGATGTGTTTTTATGAACTGTACATTACATGTTTATGATATGTTTGATGAAATTCCTATCATGGTTGATAGGGTTCAGGTGAAGTCCTTCAAGTGTTCACATTAGTAGCCTTATTTTATTGTTTTTTATCATATCTAAAAGTTTCATGAAGTTCTAGGCAGAGGACTGAGTCCTAGATCTAAAAAAGTGGCTTAGAATTTGGGGTCACTGGTATAGAACTTCTAGAAAAATGTCATAGTTGCATGGATGCCTTGTTGTGGGAGTGACTAGAGGATCCCAATCACATGGAAGGCTTTTGATGAGAGTGTCTGGAGGTCTATTTCAACAAAACATCAAGTTGGCTCAAGGGTTGAACACCTGAAGGGGTTGGTTGGGTCGTGAAGGTTCTAAATCTCATGAGGAAGGTCAGATTGGTCTTGTATTGTCAGTTCCACTTCCTTAATTGTACATGCGGATTTGAATCATATCATAGTAACTTGTTGTCACATGTTTACCCCGGTGGACTAGTTAGCTTGGGTAAATGTGGGAGGAGGGTGTTATAGAGTGGTATCAGAGCGAGTTTCATTCTCTTTGGCTAGTGTCTAGTTTCCATTCTTCTTGGGTGATATTTGATGCCACATAGAAGTATTAGAGCATTGTTAAACCCTTGGCCTGGATGGGTGGAATGTGTTTTTCAAGCATGCATGAAGGATGTATATGTTCTTGTTAGGTATGCATGGTGGTATTCATTGTTACAATTGTGTTGACATGTAGAAGTTGATGATGTTGTTGGTGGGATGTGTTTGTCATGAATGCATGTCAATTGTATATGCATTTGGTATGCATGTCAGTGTCTATAAGTTGTTATGCATGCATTTTCTTGGTTATAGTTATGCATGTATAATATGTTAGAAAATCATTATGAGGTCATTGTATGTATTTTATGTCATCATGATGTTGTTGTTTGCTATGATGCTAATGTTTTGGATAAGATAGAGCAGGAGATGTAGATCATCAAAGCGAGGTTGCAGCCCTAGACCTTAGTGTAAGAGCAGATCGTCATACAATTTCATATGGTGGGTATGTAGTTATGTTGGTTAATGGTTAAGCATTACAATTATGTACATTTTTGTCATTCTTGGTTGTTTTGATTACATGTATGATAGATGTTAGTTAATTAGTTTGATCATATGTACATGTGGAGGTTAGCCATCAAGGATAGTAACTTGTTGTTATATGCATTATTTTCATATCCATGATGCTTATGGTCATTTTACTTAGGATCTTAATGTTATATGTATCATGCTAATCTAGATTGGTATATGTATATGATTGTGGTTATGATACTCAGGCATGAGTCGATATAATTTTGATATTGTGTCACAATAGTTTGGACCCATTTGTGCATCTGTGATAGCCTATCCTGAGATACATTGAGGTATGAGTTTGATTATGATGTCTATTTGGTTTATCTAACATGTTATTTTTATAGGTTGTTTGAATGTTTGATTAATTTCATGATATGTTTATGTGTCTATAATATTGCATGAATGAATGGCCTTGTTATAAGATGATTGTACTAACACATTATGTGTTGAGATGGGTAAAATGCACTTAAGTGTAGAGTAGGTGATAGTTGTAGAATTATGATTAATTATTGTGAGTTGGTTGTTGATTGTGACATCACTGTTAGTCTTGACAAAGGTTGATTTTAAATTAATGAACATGATATCTTGATATTTGGAGCATGTGAATGGCATGTGTGAACAATTGTAATGCAACATGCTTGGTATTATTCAGAAAAGGTAATAGTTTATTTTTTTATATAATTAATATTTGGGTGATGTGATAGCACAAAATAATACTCACTTGTAGTAGAAAAAAAATGTAAAAGAAAGGAATTGGGTGAGAATTCCTTTTCCTATGTTTGGAAGCTGCAATTCCAAACGAACGAGTGCTTTGCATGAATACGAGAAGTCTTCTTAACCTTCATTTTTTCTAACATTATGGGGATATGTTATATTTATGAACATGTATTTGATAAGTATAACAACTGGTTTTTAGTTACAGATGTATTCGTGAAGGGAATGGAGTCCCTTGAGAGATGATATATGTATGTGTTTAGTTACAAGTCAATGTGTTGGGTACAACAAGGTAAGGTAACTAGTATAATGTTATATTTATTTACACACTAATAGTTATGTGTTTATGGAAGTATGATGTAGGGGGTTTCATGGCAAGAGATACTACCATGAAATCATGAAGAAGGCTCAAGTTTAGCTTTCCCTTGGAAGCATTTGGAACCATGGGGTTGAGTCATGGTGTTTGCTGTTAGTTTGTGCTTCCAGTGATTTGTGAATTTTTTGTGCTTGATTTGCAAATTTGTTTATGTCTAGTGTATGGCCATACCACTTTGTTTGTGGTGTTGTATTTTTATTGGATTTTCATTATTTTCTTCTTGTTTGTTTCTTGTTCTTGCATTTTCTATTATGAGGGTCCTCGAAATTAGTTGGGGAGGAGGAATTTAATGGAACTTGGGGAGAGCTAAATGAAATCCAACATGCAATGTCAGACTTGGAGGAAGATTGGTGCATGAGTAAAGGGAAGTTGAAGGTAAGAGTATGACAGGGAGTTGGATTGATTGAGTCCATTTGTGTAAATGGATGGTGGCAAGACAATCATGTGAAATGTAACATAAAAGATAAATTGAATGGATTTGAGTTGTTAGATGTCTTAGCTATGTTGGGAACTATTCTTCTTAGAGTTGTGCATGTGATGCATGAATAAAGGGAGTTCTCTTGACCTTGGCCTTATGATATATGGTAATTATGTTCTTATCAGGAGTGCTTTATGCTAATTTTTATGTGTATATATATATGCATTTATATATGTCATTTTCTTACATGGTTTTCAAGGATTATTCTTGTGGAGGAATGACTTCTTATTCAAGTGAATGACATGAGTAGGTTCCCACTTTCATGAGAAATCAAGTCGGAAGAGTAACTCTGACAAATCTATGGGATGAGTATCATGTGGATATGAATTGATATTATGTGATTATACTATGTATATGTTATGGTAGGTAATGTTGGGGGTACATCAGCGGAATGAAATAAGCGTGATTTGTGGCATGTTCGAGCAAGCATGGATGGTGGAAAGACACTAGAAGCAAGGTTGCCTGGTAGAGATAGTGTCGTTTCTGGATGTGCAGTACTACTATTTTGTATATCTTGTACATGTTGTATATGTGATGTTTTGTATAAATGGTGTTGTGCGCATGTTGGATATGTAGTGTTATGTACAGATGGTGTTGTGTGCATGTTGGATATGTAGTGTTATGTACAGATGGTGTTGTGTGCATGTTGGATATGCGGCGTTGTGTACATGTGGTGTTGTGTGCATGATTGTACATGTGGTGTTGTGTACATGGGGTTTTGTGTTCAGGTGGTGTTGTGTACATGCCATGCATTTAGTTTTGCGTACATTTGGTGTTGTGTACATGTTGTGCATGTGGTGGTGTGTATAAGTGGTGTTGTGTATACATTGTGTAGGTGGTGTTGTGCACATGTGGTGTTGTGTACTCATTGTTAAGGTGGAAATATGTACATGTGGTATTATGTGCACATCATACATGTTTTGTTGTATACATGTGGTACTATTTTAAGTGAATTATGTAGTCACTATATCATGACGTGTATTCGTTTCGTCGTACTCTATGTACGTATATGTATTGTGTTGACACCAGGTGTAGGTGTATGTATTGTGTTGTGTTGTATACTAAGTGTAGGTGTATGTATGGTGTGGAATTGTATGTTGTGTGTGGCTGGATGTGTGTCATGTACATTGTATGTATGTGCATGTGATTGAAGAGAAGAGAAGGTATTGAGTTCTTATCGGGTTTGGAAATCAATCAGGTGTGTGTACAGAAAGGACAAAGAACAAAGGTAGAAGCAAAGGACTGGGTAAAGGATAACTATTAGTATTTTAGTTTAGTTTTATTATGCATGTGATCTATCATTATGATTTATGATAGTTACATTTGATCTATGATTCTGATTTATGACGATTGCATGTGATTAATGATTTTTATCTATGATGCGTGTGTTTTGAGCTAACTGAATGTGATATGTTTATACATGATGATTTGGTTAAGATTTGATCTGGCTTGTTATGATAGGAAGTGAACATAAGTGCAAGTGTACCTTATTGAGGGCCACCAACGAGGTACGATTTGGATTTATTTTAGTCATTTTTAAATTTAATGAGAATTTTGTGCTTGGTATAGGAAAGTATGGAAATTCCCAGACTTGTGGATGAAAATGGCTCAAGAATTGGTAGAATTAGTGAAACGAATTGGAATAGACATAAATATGTTTTCAAATAACTTCATGAGCGAGCCCATTGTGGGACAATGGTACCTATTAGTGTCCATTGATTGCCATGACCATGCTATGATCGGTATGATGGTTTTCAAGTAGGGATATGCCTTAGTTTTGGACTTATGATGTGATGAAACCTTGCCAAGGGAGGGGTTACATGAGAGACTGTGTAACAGAGAGGGGATGCCCACGGAACTTGGAAGGTGTGTGATTGCACAGAAATTGGTGACCATATTTCTCGAGGGGCTGTGTAGCAGAGAAGGGAAGGTTAGGGGTGGATTTATTTTGGTCATTAGCATCGTAAGATGGGATGATATGCACATTGGTAGTATGCCCTGGAACAATGAGTCAGTAATTGTTCACTGAGAGGACAATAGTGAAGGATTGTGGCATTGAACATTGGATGTATATTTGATCTTAATAGTGGATTATGGACTTCCTAGGAAGGAGGTGAATCATGGAAATAATTTTGAGGGTGGATGTGTGAGCCTCTAGATTCCCTTGTTGTTGATGCAGGTATCAAATTTCTTGGTTGTGAAATGTGCATATGTGTATATTATTTTAAATAATATATCGAGCTACATTTGTCAAGCTCCATAGACATTATGATTATTCTTTGGTTGAAGAAAATGTGTAGGAGGATATATGTGTTTGTTGTCGCAAATATTGTAATGAGTTGCGTTATAAAGCTCTAATAAATGGTATGGTTGTCATATATTTAGTAGTGGTCATTCCAAATACTACGATGAATTGCGTTAGAAATCTCCATAGTAGTATGTTGTGTTTTCAGTTGTTTGTTGGTTTATAGGTGCCATTGAACATTGAGGATGGTGTTCCCTCAATGGGGAGGTTTCTATATTAGCCTCAATTAAAAAATCATATAAAATATATATGACCAAGGTCATAGGGCATGTATTCCAAGCGGAATGGTGGGAAAAACATCCTAGTGGGTGTTCATTTGGTTTATTATGGCTAAAGAAAATTGGAAAAGGCATTGACAAAGGAATTTAAAAAGGAAAGAGGCATTAATTGGTATTTTATTTATGAAAATAAATACAATTAGGAGAAAAGGAAGGTGAAAGGTCACGGGTTTCATGTGAGAAGGAAATTGAATAGAAAATAAGGAAAATGAAGAAAATAGGGGCCTCAATGATAAAAATTATTATGAGGATCAATTCATGGCTTTTCTAAGTGTAACTTCTTATCAGTTCAGTTTTGGAGCTCTCTCTCTATTCTCCATACTATCACATACTCCCATACCCTAATAGTCTTGGAGCACTCTAGCATTGGAGGAAGGAAGGCAAAGGAAGGACAATAAAGCAAAGGGAAGCAAATATCAAGAAAATAAGGGTGGGATTAAGAGGCTACAGTGGGATTACTTATAAGTATCAAGTTGCATGTATGGTTTCCTTGCTATTTTTTGCATGCATGGTACATGCATGTGTGTATTTGGTTCTCTTGTTATCATTAGCATTATTTATGCGAGGTGTCAGAATAGTTTTCAACCTTGCCTTGCCGTTTCTGGATAGTCATTGTGTGATGGGGTTCTTTTGCTTGTCAGAGTTGGATTTACGAATGGTTTTAAAACTGAGTGGTCTGAGGAAAAATCACAAGGCCTAGGAATCCCTTGGCTGGTAATTACAAGATATATAGTAAAACCTAGTTGTGAATACCCTTCTTGGGCCTAGGAATCCCTTAACCAGTAATGGAGAGATACACGGTAAAGCCTACACCGTAGAGACAGACAAATTCCTCATGGTTTAGGTGGAGAGATCTATAGGCATCCATGTTTGTTGTGGGCCTATTGATCCCTTGACCGATATATGGTGGACTTGTAGTAAATCCTATAGGGAATTTTTATTGTTTGGGCTTAGGAATCCCTTGGAAGGATAAACATTAAATCGTGAGGAACAAGGAAAATTTTAAGGAGGAAAAAGTATCTTCAAGTTTAAAAACATTGGCTAATCTTACTAGTCCCTAGTATGCAAACTATAAAATGTTTATTGATATATTTGTAAAATTATTCAAATTTATAATGATTTTATTAATATTATCTACATAACGTTGGCGCTTTTTAAGGTAAGATAATTTTATATTGTAAAATTTGGGCGAATCGTTTTTAGAAAAAATGGAAATTACCAAATCTTTTTTTGGAAAAATGATGGAAAATTAGCCCACCTGTGAATATTAGCCCCTAAAATTTCCCATGTTGAGGAAGATTTGATTGGTTCTGTTGTGAGTCCCACATTAATGCTTGGAATATGTCAAAAGGGTGATTGGCTGAAAGAAATATTTGGTTAAGCCCAATCTATGGTCGGGTAGTATGTGGAATTCCTTGACTTGGTTGGTTTTTGCATATGTTAATATGTGGTTTTAATTGTTGTTCTATCATTGTTATTATGTTGGTTATACGTTGGTTATAAGCATGGTTTATGACAGAGTCAGATTATGGCTCTCATCATGTTTTGATTAGTAATTGAACGTTTAGTGAATGTATGACCTAATAGACGATAATGCAGCTATTGTGAGAGGACATTGGACCTTCTTGATGAATATTAGATAAATATGAGGCTCCTATGTTCAGATATGTTTATATGACCTATACATTACATGTTTATGATATTTAATAGAGTCCATATAGGTGGACATAATGTTTTTGAATAGTGTGGAATAACCTATTGAAGAGTTTTATATAACCCAACATTTCGAACTACCTAAATGAGTCCATCTTGAAGGGAACACCATCACTCTTGAGAAGATTGATGTGATATAAAGAGCTAAGATCATAGTATATAAATATGAACAATTTAAAAAAGGATGCTTAGTTGATGGGTCGGCTAGAATGATAATCCAGAATTTGATATTTAAAATATACTTATGTCTTTATGTTTTTAATTTGATATGAAAAAACTATTTAATTATTCTTAAATTGTCTTTATATTACTTTAATAATTAATGATTCATTAGCTTAATGATATTATAATTTAAGCCTAAAGTTATTTGAATTAAATTAAAAATTATATTTTAATAAATTATTTAATTAATATTGAATTAATTATAATTTTATTTAATAACTTAAATAGTTGGTTAATGATATTATAAAATAATATTTCCCTTATGTTATTTAAATTAAATTAAAGTTCATTTTGTCTGCTTGGGGTAGCTTAATTGTCAATGGCCTAGAAATGAAGCCTCACTGAACAAGAAGTCTTGTGTTCAATATCCCCCCAATCTGGGTGAAAATTACAGGGATGAAGATGTAGTCCTACCAAGCTTATAAAAGAAAAAAAGTTCATTTTAGTAAATAGAATAATTAATTCTTAAATAATTCTTAAATTTAAATTATAATTAGTTAATGATAATACTAGATTTAATTAATGGTGTGCAAGTGCTACTTAGTTTTAAAGCATCATCATGGTTCAGGTTGTTATTCCTTTTTCCAATTTCAGTTGCGTCTTCAATTTTTCTTTTTAAATAGTGGTCTTCTCTTTTGACAAGTTTATCTTCTTCCATGCAAATGTAGTGTGAGGATGAGCAGTCATGTTCAGCTAAGCCAGATTTTGTGGTTCTATTTCTAGAAATATCAACAACCTATTATTTTAGACTTATGTTGAGGGAGCTACCTATTTCTCCTATGTATTCTTTACTGCGTGAACAAGGGATTGTGTATACTCCTTTTTTGTTGATTAGGTTTTGTTGGATATTTAACGGAATTAGTTATTTTCTATATGGTATTGGGTGGGGTGAAAGCCACATTGCTATTGTGATTATTTAAAATTTTAGCTCTCTTTTGTGTGGTACCTTTTATGTAAGGAAGAGAGATCTTTGGTGCGTTTATGGGCCTTTTTATGATTTTTCTATTTAAGGTTTGTTGGATAGTTCTATAAATGGTGCTCCTATGGTATACATTCTCTTAAAATACTTGGCAAAGATGGTTCATCTCTTGGTTTAAGTAATCGTCTGATATCCTAATAGCTCTAGTAGTTAGGGTTTAATGACACTAGTTCTTTGTTTGGGATGTTGATGAGAGTTGGCATGTATATATCTTTCTGTGTGGGTCCTTTTTCTAAAGACTTGAAAACTTGGGCAACCCTCTTTCTTGGTTAGAAGGATATCAAGGAAATGGAGTTGATTGTCTTTTTCAATTTCAATTGTAAATTTAATGTGATCACACATGTTGCTCATGTAGGCAAGGAATGCTTTTAATTTATCTTTCCCGTGTCTCCATTTTGCAAAAACATCATCTACTAATCTTTTCCATTCATCAAGTGTAGAGGAAAGAGTTTAGGGATTTTTGTTGAAAGTGTTCCATATAGAGGTTGGATATTATGGGAGATAAACGAGAGCCAATATCTACTCTATGGGTGTGTTCATAAATTTTCCCATTAAAACTAAAATATGAGGATTTCAAACAGAGTCTTATAATATATGGGGCTTCCTCATTAATGATTTTTCTCATCATGTCTATAGCTTCATCAATAAGTATCATAGCTTAGAGAGATGCAATATCGAAAATAACCATCAAAACTTCTTCATTCATTTTTAGGCTTCTTATCTAATCAAGGAAGGATGCAAAATATTTTATGTATGAGGAGGTGTTTCTAGATAAAGGTCTAAGTTTTTTTTCAAGGTGTTTTGCAAGAGCTTGAGTAGGGGATCCTATAGTGTTTACTATGGGTCTCAAAGGGATGCCAAACTTATGAATTTTAGGAGCTCCATATTTTCTTGGAGTAATTGAGTTGTTGGGATTGATTTTGTTTTTAATAATATCATCTAGATATGATTATTTAATTTTGTTAATGACTTGTTTAAGGATTTTTCTGCTAAGGTCCTTGTTTATAATTTTGTAGCCGTTCCTTTGGCTTAGGCGTTCTTCCATTTTTTTATTATAATCAGTTCTATTCAAAATCACAGCAGAATTACCCTTATCAACATTTAAAATGATCATACTTTTATTTGTTCTAAGTTCGATTAAAGCCCTTTTATCATTTTTTGATATGTTGCAGAGAGGAGGTTTGGCACTTCTTAGAATTTTTTCCACATCCTATCTAATTTCTTCAGCTTCAATAGATTCAACTTCTTTCATGGAAACCTTAATATTGAAAATGACATCATCTACCAAGATTTTCTTGGGCGCTATGGCAAAATTGAGACCCTTATGTAACAATGATTCTTTGGCATTGTCCAATTTGATGCTGCCTAAATTAATGACCTTGGGTTTGAAGGGTTCAATGTTCGGAGAGATCGTTAATGTGTTAGGAGTGAGTGTGAGAGGGATATCTATGAGGTTAGTTATCAACTTTTAAATGACCATAATTTTATTTGTTCTAAGTTCGATTAAACCCCTTTTATCGTTTTTTGATATGTTGCAGAGAGGAGGTTTGGCACTTCTTAGAATTTTTCCACATCCTGTCGAATTTCTTCAACTTCAATAGATTCATCTTCTTTGATGGAAACCTTAATATTGAAAATGACATCATCTACCAGGATTTTCTTGGGCTCTATGGAAAAATTGAGACCCTTATGTAACAGTGATTCTTTGGCGTTGTCCAATTTTATGCTGCCTAAATTAATGACCTTGGGTTTGAAGGGTTCAATGTTCGGAGAGATCATTAATGTGTTAGGAGTGAGTGTGAGAGGGATATTTATGAGGTCAGTTATCTGGTAGGAGGAGAGTGTTTCCATGTAAGATGATGATTTGATATTATCCTGTGAGTTCTACATGGCGTTGTTGACCAGAGTGTTGTCGTTAATGTTGGAGCGTGGAGTCTTATGCATCTGCATTGTCTGATTGAGGAGCTCTTACTGGTGGTGAATGTTGTCATTAATGGAATGTATGGTAATGATCTCTTTGATACAATTGGTGCATTTAGCGTTGTGGACAGGGATATCGTTGATGGGACTGGTGTCTATTACCAAGTTGGAGGAGAGCATCGGTGCAATCTATGAAGCGTTGACGTCCAGAGTCCACATTGTTTGATTGAGGGACTGTTACCGATTATTATTAATGGATTTCTCTGTGGTAATGATGTTTTCATGGTTTTCAATGCTAGAATGTTGATCATTTTGTATAGGGACATTGTTTAAGGGAAAACCATTAATGGAGTTTTTCCATTCTAGTTCAATTTCCATTT